>WBMV01001920.1:452939-619961 GCA_013396655.1 Campylorhamphus procurvoides
CCTATGGTAATGAAGTTTTAGCTTGAGAAAATAATCTTTTTGTTTTTGGACCTCTACCTGTGATGTACAATTCTCAGGTGCAACTACTCTTTCATGATTTGCTTTAAATATTATAGAAACGTAGAATATCTTAAGTTGGAAGGGCCTCATGGGGATCATTGAGTCCAACTCCTGGCCTTGTGCAGGACACCCCAAGTATCACACCATGTGCCTGAGAGTCTCTGGTGATGAATTTTGAGAGAGCTACATTAGAAAGTGTGCATCAGGAACATTTTGCTTATCTGTATCACGCTCTTGAGGCAAGCCAGGTCCTACCTTGGGACTGAACTTACCTATCTCATTCCAGTCATTTTGTCTTCTAAAACCTTTGTGGCCAATTTCAAGGCTGTCACTACTTGAAGTCTGTTAGGCTACTCACATGTAAAGTTTCACCTGGGTAAGTGTTAGCAGACCCAGACCTGAGGTGTTGTGATGGATTCTGCCCACTGAACCTGGATGGCACTGAGCAGAAAATAGGAAGAGGGATAAAAGATTGTTCCTGCACTCTGGGAGCAATTGAGATAGAAAATTGCTTCCAGGATTTCTTCACTTGTCCTCAGAGGGTAATCAGCCTGTGTAATTCTCTGCCACAGGAAATACCGCCCAAATCTGTTACCCAAAGACAGCAAGCAAAATTCAGATAACAGCCTGAATACCAAGGGTGCTGCAGAGCAGGAACTGTCCCTTACTCAAGGCTTTTTTCGGTGTAGTGGCTGCTGTGTATGTCATGGGATGTCACAGTGGTGAAACTAATATGACAGGTAATTGAGTAATTGCTTAGATACTTGGCATGTTCTCGTACACAGTTTGACTTTGGTGCCCTAAACAAGGAGACAAGTTTGTATGCTGAGGTTGTAAATGAAGTTGTACTTAGCTCAGGTTGTACCCCTGAGATTGTGGGGGAGATCAGAGCAATTCCAGTGAGATGATGGGTATCTGGTAACTCTACTCCTACTCTTGGCCCATTTTTAATCCTTGCGTCATAAATGTAAGCAAATCACAATTACTGCATCTGTATTTGTTAATCTGGAGGATGGGGAAGCACCTGGGCTACTTGCAGGGATTTAAGTTTCTAATAAGGCCTCTCAGCCATTTAATTCCAACTTTTAGAGGAAATTATTTAAATTTTTTACTAGCGTTATAATAGTTATGGTGAAATCACTGCATGACCATTATACCTGCTGGACAGCAAAAATTGATTCCTGAATTTCCATTAGCAGGTCATACTGGGCCAAAGGATCTTGAACTGTGAGAATAGAAAAGAATAAAACAGAATGGAGTTGCTGTTTGGTTATGGGCTCTGGATATCGTTGTTCCTGACTATTCATCTGGCTAATGTTTGCTTTTGTGTAGTATTTGTCTGTGTCTGTGCTTCTGTGCACATGGGGAAAAGGAGGACAAATATCACTGGGGTGGATTAGCATTAAAAAATAGTTAACTGATCAAAGCCATAAAGCTTGTCCAAGTGAATTCTTCAGAGAAATAGTTTTGAATTTCCCAAGCAGCCGCAGGCCATAAAAGCGAAGCGCTATCATTCAGAGATGCAAAAAATACCCTTCTGTTGGCGTGTTGGACCTATTTGTTCCTTTTTAGGAGAGGATTCAAAATGTTTTCTTAATTTTCTTCTGAACAGCTCACTGCTATCCATCATGAGCCTTTGCCAGCTCTGCTCCCCTTCGGTTTTAACCCTCCACTGAGATCTGTATATCCATACTTAGCATTTTGGATGCCTTTTGGTTCTGTTCACTTGGTGGTGGGATAGCCCTTAACAGAGCATGTCTTGCCTCTGAGCTCACTGTTGTAAAGAAGGGGCTAAATGTTGTCCCCAGTGTCTGGATGAGGTGACAGGGAAGGCAGGATGCAGATGGAGAGTGATGCCTGGAAACGTTTTCTGCATGGCCTGGAGGGATGGCAGGGGAGCCCTGTTCCTGATGCCATGTTCGGTCTTGTTCCTTGTCTCACCACAGCAGGAGCACCATCCCTACCAGGTCTGCAGGGCAGGTGGGGCAGAGCAGGACGGAATTTCATTTCTCTCACATGGAGGAGAGAAAGCACATTGTTCGACTCCTCAGACAAAGTTATTGAAGGCTCGTACTGAAGGTTAAGCAACCAACCTCTGGGAATTGGGCACATAAATTTGCTTTATGCTTATGAAAGTCTCTCTTTCATAGTGTTTTCCTTTGTCACTTCTTAAGATGTACAAAAGAATGAAGTGCTGGTGTATGGTCCATACACAGAGTATTTGGATAGCATGGGCATTAATAGGAATGAAAATTATACTGTGGTGTTTCAGAGCTTGCCAAGAAAAAAAGAAAGAAAAAAACTCTCAGAAGACATGAAGTGCTTTGTAGTTGGAAGTGCCTGTTGCCCTGCAAGGACTCAGCTGTCCTTTTCAGTCCCGGTCTTCTTTTATTGAAAATATTTTACTGCCTAATACCTACTAGCTTTTTAAAACTGCCTAATTGTATGCACGCCCCCCCAAAAGAAAGCCACACATATTTTTCTGCTCTTGTAAATGTTCAGCTTTAGGGCCCCCAGGGAGGGTGTTAATGGCCATGTCCCGGCTGCCTTTCAGGCAGAGAATTCCACTTTTACTTCCCTTGTGAAACTTGGAGTCTCATTCTCCAGATAACCAAATGTTAATATAATCACATTTAAAATATGTGTATATATGTGTAAGTTTTCTTATGGTGAGTCCTAAGTATATTTTCTTAGAAACTGAGGTCGTCTTTGTAACAGGTGGGCAGTGTATGGAGGGCAAAGCTGTGTCTGAGAGACAGGGTTTAGTTTTTGGAAAGGGATTAGATGCTTGCACAAGTGTGGGCATGACATTTGTGTGTGCCATGTATACACATCCTGTGCTTGGGTTCTGTGGTAGAGCAGAGATGATTTACCCACGTAGCAGGGCCATTTGCTAGGGTGGAGTCATCAGTGTTCAGTTACTAAAGCAATATAGAGGCTCATCCATATACAGGATAGCGCAGAGTAACTGTGAAGCTCATCCTTCTCCTCCAAGATTGTAGTTTGGCCTCTTGTATAGACCATATCCTACTCTCAGATGGGAGCAGTGCTCAGCTGCTGATAAGATGAGGACAAATTGAATCTGAAGCTGAGGGCCCTTCTGCTCAGGGAAGCTATTGCAAAACAAAGCCAGGGTGTGAATTTAAAGTGCAATAACTGTTCTGAGCGTACTTCTCATGTGGGCAGTCTTATTCTGCTCTGAGAGGGCCTTTGTGCAGCTCTGCTTCATCCAGTGCCAAAGGCACTCTCAGTGCAGAAAGAATGCCCACACAGGGAGCGGATAGCTTTTCCAGGCTATTTCACCATTTTGAGGAGTCCCAGGAGATGCCATGGTTTTGTGTCCCCATGAATGTTGCAGGAGCTCACCCTTCCACCCGAGCTTTCATGGGAGGCGTGCTTTGTGCTGGGCATGTGGTAGAGTTGTGTCTTCAGGACCCTGCTGGGTGCAGCACGCGTCACTCATCTGCCTGAATTCTGGGGTGGATCTCAGTGATCCCTGAGATCTTGGTCTGGACATTGCTGATGGTGCAGTTTGGCGTTCTTCATCAGTGCCATTGTTCTTGTGGTGTGTCCAAGCTGCTGAAAAGAACTCCTTTGAAACCATGTCTATATTCATGTGTTGTTCCTTTTCATATGAAATCATCAAGCAAACCTGTGCACTGGGTATGATCGTTATCTGAATTCTGTTGAACGGGGGAAAAAAAAGGGCCATCTGTTCTACAAAGAGGCAGTGTAAAGAGCAGGCTCTGTGACTAAATAAATTCACATCTGTTTAGCAGAACCACCAAATGGCAAGGAGAGGGGCCTAATGTGAATCACATGTTGAAACCACAAGTATGAGTGAGATGAGCTGCAAAAGAGAGAGCCTGGAAGTGTTGATCCATGTGAGCAACTGTTGGTTTCTCTCCTTATTCTTTCCCTCTACCAGTTTCCTGAGCAAATGATGGAGAATCAAAAAAACTGGGATGTGCACATGTCTGTGCATACATGTGTGCATAAGTTTGTATTCCTTGCATGATTAAATGACCTTCCTGTATCATCTTGACCATTGGATCATAACTTAGATTGGAAGGGCACTGGATGGGGGCAGGGCTGCAGAGGAGGGAGAGCAGGGCTGACATGAAGAGAGCAGGTGAATCTGTTCCTCAGTGGTGGTGCTTCACAAAAAAAATGGCCCTGGGGTAGCTTGTTATAAAAGGGGACTTGACTTGGAAGTGGTTCCTTAGGATATGTCTCCAGCAGTGTCAACTCAAGGAAGCTGATGAAGCAATCTAGAAGCTTCAAAGGGTAGGTTATGCCTTCATGTGCTCAAGCTAATTTCAAAATAGGTATCTGCCTACCAGTCCTAACAGACTGCATCTTTCCATGGATCAATGTAATTTGTTGCTTACATTTTCCCCTTAGTGTTTTAAGCCCTGCAGAAACAAAGGGCAGCTCAAGTTTCTGTATTGGTTGCATTTGCAGTTTATTTTTTTTTCTGTGCCAAGAACATATCAATACAGTTTCAAAACTCAGTATTTTTTGTGACTTAAGGCAGCAATTTCTAACTTGAAAACAAGAAAGCTTTGGGGATGTACATACAGCTCAGGTGCCTCAGTTAAGGTTATTTGGCTCATCTCCTTAGCCCCTTAGAGTGTCCATGAAGAGGAGCAAGCATCTTCTCTCCCACAGGATCTCATGGAAAGAAAAATGCAATAATTTTAGTCTCAAACGTAGTTTCTTGTTGCTGTCTTGCCTTTTGTCCTAGATATTTTGCAGTAAACGAGGCCAAACTTGCGGGAACAAAGAGCGATGGAAGGTGGGCTGTTAGACTTGATCTGCGCAGATTCTGATCTCCTGCAGCTCAGTCTGCTCTCTTTAGCTGACAGAGAGCTGTGCTCATATAGCTCACCTGGGATGTGTGCTCTGCAGGAGTGCACTGGAGGTAATGAAGCACTTAAGGGCTGATGTGGTTGAAGGTCCCCAAGGAATGATTAAAGTGTTGGCAGTTGTGTTACTTTGAAAGAGAAATATGTGCATTACACAGCAAAGGCATGCTGAAATGCCTTTCAGCTGCTTAGTTGTGTGTGGGAACATGCTTTGCCTTAGACCTGTGAGATAGCAGTAGCAACTATTGAAGGGCATTTGATAAATGGAGCTGTGTGTGCCTTTACCAGCTGCATGGCCCAGCTGCCTGCCCTAGCATAGCTCAAAACCAAGTGGTTGCCAGCAGTGGCTAAAATGCAGCAGCATATACCTATCTCTGGATACATTAAAAGTTTGGTTGTTCGTTCCCTCCAAAAGCTCTCTCTGCTCATAATCCATTTCCTCTCTTCCACCACCTGCTGCCAGTCTCTTCTGAGAAGGTGAACTGAAGGTAAAAGAACATCCTAATGTTTTCCTAGAGACTGTCAGGTTTGAGCTGTTTCACATCTAGGGAACTGATGTGGCCAGTCTAGTGTGGAAACTCTTTAGTCACAACAAAACTTCCCACTGATTTCTGAAAAGGGGAACAAATGATTAATTTGGGTGGTCAAAACCAGAAGACACTAATGTGATAGTGGTAGAGCAACTGGAGTCAGCTTTTTAGTATCATCAGCTTGTTTAGCAAACTTGCAAGGCCAGTGTGAATGCCTGGCTGGATTAACTTAATTTTTGGCACCGTGGTTTATACTAGTTGGGGAAATATCATCCAGAGCTTTGCATATCACTGTCTTTGAATGAATGGACACAGAGTTAAAAGGGAAGAGCAGCAGTTTCCTGGGCTGGTGCTTAGTGGTTTTATGAGTTTCAAAGTAGAATTGAAAATCAAACCTTAAACACTTGTCTTGTGTCACAAGTTGCTATTCAGAGCAGAACTAATGTCCTACAGTTACTAAACCAGAGATTTATCTTGATGTGCTCCAGAGTGTCATGGTACGCGTTGCTTTGCTTTAAATATTCCTCTTCATCCATTTCCCTGTGCTTCCATTACCCCCCTTTGACTAGGTGTCTTCTCACTGAGCTCTGTGTTATGTTTTTTCCAAAAAGCATAGAGGTAACTAATATCACCTTGTGACCTACCCCACATCCTGCGTGGCCGTGGACATCGTGTAGTTCCTCCAGCTTGGGCACTGTCTCAAAATATGCCTTTTATTCTTTTCTATTTCTTGATTAAAGGGCTGGAGTAGTCTGTGAACACCCAGTCAAATATGAGTCCAATGTGTCTTGTTGTTGCCAGTAACAAAACTGGATATGGGGCTGCTTCAGGAGGAGCCTGGACAGTAGATTGAGATGAGTTATTGTATGCCTTTACACCCTGATGGTGAGGCTGTTATCCAGTCTTGCATCTACCAGTTGAAGTGGGATGTTGAAGAGCTGGACAGGGTCCAAAGGAGGGACCTAGAGTATATGGCCTACAAGATGAGGCTGAGAGCACTTTGGCTTCTGTCTCTGATGGAAAGAAGGCAACAGAGTGATCCAATGGCAGCTTGTGACTACTGCCAGGGGCATTCTGAAGATGACAGAGCCAAATGCTTCTGTCCAGATGGCAAAATAAAGTGCCATGGTCTTGCACAATTGACTGGGAAATTCAGCTGGAGAGTTACAAAAACATTTTCATTGGGAAAGTAGTGTAACATGAACAAGCCACCAGGTAGCAGGGGTTCTTCGTTTTGGAGGTTTTCAAGGACAAAGCCACAGCAAGCCTTATCTAGTGTTGGTGATAGTCCAGTCTCCTGCTAAAAGCAGGACCTGGTAACCTGCAGAGATCCTCTTTCTTTCCTGACAGTACTGCAGGTTTTTAGCTTCTTAAAGGGGGAATCACTTAAATCTTCATTTTTGCTTTGTGTTGCAGAAGGGAGACAAGATGACTCTGGGCTGCTCATATCTTGATTATGTCAAATCACCTGTTGCGAAATTCAGAGAAACTCAGTCGTTTTTCTGACTGTTTATACATAGGAGTTTATGTACTTCCTTTCCTATAGTTTTCATACACTCAAATACCTTGCTTTCATTAGCAGTCTCTTCGCAGCATTGGTTCCAAGTCATCTGGCAGCAATCACTCTTCTGTGTGTTAGGATACAGGATTTTCCATAGGAAAATGGATATTTCCCCTGATTATTTGCAAAGTGCCACAGGCTGAGCTGTCAAAACCAAGACACAGGTTGGTGCAGTGCTCAGGAAGGAGAAGTCATCCAGGGATTTGTTGAACTTGAAGCTGTGACTTCCAGGATGGCTTGGGATCTGGGGCAAGAAAAGTTAATTGGATCAGGTGGGAGGAAAAAATTAGGGATTAAAAATTTTCATTCTGGAAACAGTTCGTGCCCATTAATTGATTTAATTGCTTGCTTTTTAGGCATTACTGTTTCAAAATCTGGAATGTACTGCCAGCTGCTTGAGCTGTCACAAGAAGGGTATAGTGGCATTGGGCTTCCTTCCTGAGTGGGACCCATGCTGTGCTCATGTTCTGGGCTGCAGTTCCTCTTCCTTTCACAGAAACCCTTATTGGTGGCATGGTCCTTCTCAACCCCAGCTAGTTAGAAGAGGAGCAAAGTGCAGGGAGTCTGTTGTAAATTGAAAACTCACCTACACCCACACTAGCCTTGCTAGGTAGGACCTCAAGCTCTGCACTGTTTCCTTGTTCACCCTATCCGTTTCCCACTGAGTCAGATCCCTGCTATTTCTCCCCAGGCTGAAACACACACACGCAGAACTCTCTGCAAAGCTAATACAATTATCTGTGTGTGTCAATACGCTGCTGAGGTCCCATTTGGTTCCAATGGGGCCTTGTTGATATCTCACAGCTGAGCTGAATGTTAGTTCTGCACAGTTCCTTCTTGTTTACAGCCAGCATCAGCATCCAAACTGCCTGAGCTTGCTCTAACAGCCTTAACCTTGCCATCTCTTGTTCTCCTGTTTGCTTTTCTCTTCTGTGGGATTCATGATAGGCCTGATTCCAGTACATCTCCATTGGTTGAGAAGTCCAGTCCCTTAATCATTTTATTTGATGGGTAAGCTCTGTGTTACTTGGCAGTCCCTTGCTGAAGTAGAAAGCCAAGTACTGAGCTGTGCTATAGGCAAGACATTGAATATGGGCACAAAAGAAATAAAGGCAGCTTTTTTTGGCAAAGAGGTATTGAAAATAAATTGTATGCAGGAAAATAGTATTTGTGCAAGGGAGCTCATGGTCTAAGACTCCCAAAATAAGCTTTCTGCATCATTCTGGCTGTTTTTGCTGCCTCTATTAATATATTTCCTCTCTCATTTTATGCACAAAATTCTGAAGCATCCATCTCAAACTTTTCACTGTGTTGTAGCAACATCCTCACAAACTTGTAGGTCAAGTCATCAGGAAGAGAGGTTTTAACAATTAGAAGAATTTTGTCTGGCTCAGAGCTCCCTCCTGGCTCAGCTCTTTAGATTCGGCTATAAACTTTGCTGTATTTGAGTAAGCCAGCAGGTCTGCCTCCTCCATTGCAATTGCCCTGGGGTTTGTTGTGACCACAAGTATCTGAGTCTTTGGATTGATGTTTTTTCCAATATGATTATGTTTGGACTAACTGAGGATTGTCACAAGCCATGAAAAGTCAAGAATCAGCTTGCTCTCTGGTGAAATTGTAATGCAGTCATTAGAGCTGTATTAGATTAGATAGATCTATCTCTTTGTTTCAGTGCACATGGACCAGTCAAGTTCAATTTATTGGGATTTTAAAGCCTAGTTTGTCAGTGGACAGCAGGATGTATCATGGCTGTAAAATGGAAATCTTGTTCATCAGTTTTTATACATGTGTTTTGCAGCAGCAGTCAAGTTCAAATAGCTGGCATCTGATTCCGAAACTATTAATGCAATTATATTGGGAAAGAAAAGAAGTTTTATGTTGTTTACCCTTCTGCCTTTTCTACTGCTGAAGCTGATACAAGAGAAATGAGCTAAGAGGGAAACTTAAGGGTGAGTTTTTGATGGATATCAAGATTGTCCCAGCAGCAGAGTTTTAGTGTAAGAGTGATTATGATTTTGGGTTGATGTCTGATGAACTATTTCCATGATGACATTTACCTATGTCAAGCATCTTTGTACCAGAGAGACTGTTCCTTACTATCACGTCTTTGTAATCTACACTATGGACTTTCTGTCTTCCTGTTATGTGTGAATGATACTGTAGAAGTTGTTGTAACTTCAGTATGTACAACCAAAGTCACATCCCAATCTGGTGTGGATCTGTTGGCAAAAAAATGAAGTGTGGATGCAGCTGTGTGTGGAAAAAAGAGTTATTTTCAAAGTATTGGTTATTTACTTACAAGAATGGGCACAAGTTCTGTTCATTTGCAAACAATTGCAACTAAAGAATAAGAAATATAATGTTGCATTGCCAATAAGTGATATTGCTGGTGTATCTTAAGTGGGATACCATAACTGCAATCCATTTTGAGTGCAAATATGGTCACACCTTGAAGTCTGTGGTTTTAGTCACAGAAGATTTGGATCCATCCAGGGATTTCTTGAGGTCATCTGGGCCAACCCCTTACTCAAACCTTACTCAGGGTGAATGTTGAATTTAAGTCAGGTCTTCTGGAAGATCCCATGGAAGTTTGATTGAACATGTTAAAACCAGAGCCCAACATTACCAGACTGTATTCTTTGAGGAATAATTCAGCATGAGCAGTGCTCTAACTTAAGTTTCTTTCTCCTTTAATTCCTCTGATTGCATTAGTGATGTCCCTGCAGCAGGAAATAGGTGAATGCTCTCAGGCCTGTTTAACTGAAGAAAGTACTTTGTTTATTTCTTTTACTTTGAGGGAATTGGGATGAAGTTGGAAACTCCTGCATTATCTAGGCAATTGAAAGAAACTGTGGATCTGAGGCAAAGGGTCAGAGGTAAACCTGGTCCAGCTGACGCATGCTGTGAGAGACTACAGCAAAGCATCAGGGAGTGTCTGTACACTGTGTAAAATGGGTGCAAGCAAAGAAACTTGATCTTGAGAAGAGATGTGACACAAAGACTTGGAGTCCATGTGCATGGAGTTTGCATACGATCAAGAAGGCAGTCACTGGAGCATGACAGAGTTTTCCATTCTTCTTCATCACCTCTCAGTGTTTGGTGGTTCAGTTGATTCTCCTTAGCTCTTCACTTAGCAATTCTTAGCTCTGCTCACTGGTGGTAGAGGTCACATCAGCCCCACACGTAGGATTCACAGTGCTGAGTCATTCCTGAGGCTTTGCAGTTGTGGTTGTTGACATGATGTTTGAGGAGCATGAAGGTCCAGAGTCAATTCACTGCTGGGAGGGCTTGATGGAGGAGCTTTTTTGGACTGGTTAATATTATAGGACTTAAATTGGGAGAGATGTGCAGATCAGCAGTGATTAAGGGAGTTCCAAAGGAATCCCAATTCCCCAAATCACATAATTTCCCATATGATGTAAAATTGATGAGGATAAGTAGTACCATATGGGAAAGACATCCCAGGAGAGCTTGCGCTGAGTTTATAAGTAACTATGGCACTTCCTATGTTTGGTTAAAGACCCCTAATGAGACCAGAATTTTGACATTATATCCTCTTTTGCAAGCCACAAGAAGTAGGAGAGCTTCATGGCTAGAGATATCAACCGTAAATGGAGACATAAATTAATTTAACATTCAGAGAGGAACAGTGCCAAGAAAATCAATCAGCTTTGGGAGTTTGTAAAGAGCAAATCTTTCTGGTCAGCCTTAGTTCCTGCATTTGACTAATTAGTGGAATGGAGGTGATAAGGAAAAAGCAAAGAACTGTATTCTAGCAGGGCATTTGGGTTTGCAATGTGGGGAACTGCAGTCTGAAAAAAGGAGATAGATTAGCTCAGAGACATCCAGTCTTGTAGGTTGTACCTGTAACGAAAAGGGGCAATGAGTGGCATTATTTTGTGTTGTGAAGGGTGTCTCCTTGGCTTAGTTCTAGAGCTGATCTTTGAAACTCATCTGGAAGGTGAAGTAAAAGTAAAAGGTGAAGTAAAAGTTTTCTCTTTGTGTTCTTTTACATGGATGGAAGAGAGGAGAGAGTGGGGAGAATGTAGTTTGCCTTTCTACATGTCTCTTGTAAGTCCTTAGGGACAAACTCAGATTATCTAAGGAAGGTGTTGTCTGGATCGCATATGATAGAAAAGCCCCAAGCGTCTATTGTCAGCAAAAAAGGTCCTAATTCCCTGTATCTAGTCAGTCCTTTCACCTTAGAAGTGATGGTTCACTGGGCATGGGTGATACTAAGGCAAAACATCACAGACCTACATCGAGTCAGTGAATTTCGGAAGGCGTGGGATGGAAGACAGAGCAGACTGTCTGGAAGCACAGACGGTTGTTGCTCGTTTTTTGTTAAACACTGTTGCTACCCACTATGAAGCATTAGCTTAATTAACTCGGGGACAAAATCTTCTGTCTTGATGAAGTCCATCAACATCCAAGGAGTACTTGGTCCATGTTATAAATAAGAAAATGAAGTGAAGATTTATTTGGGTACAGTCTAATCACAGAAAAGCTAGCTTGTCTCAGAGATGAATGTACTAACAATTTCAAAAGTAGACAAATTGGTACTCTACCTTTCCATTGCTTATCTGATGTGAGACTAAATTGACTTGGAACCCTCATTGTTTTAACTTTGCTTCTCAAAGGTGAATGACATTCTGTAATTAAAAGCAAAAACAAGCTCTTAACGCCCACACATTAAAAAAAAAAAAAGGCAGCAAAAAAATCTTGTCAGGGTTTTATTACTGCCTGGTATTATCTTCTATTGATATTCCTGGTCTGACATTTTTAGATAATGCAGCCTCAGCTTGGGATTCATGAATTCCAGTTTCTCTGCTGTGGTGTATTCTCTCATGGTTAGAATTTTCTGAACTTGCAGCATTAAGATTGTCCTAATGATAGAACCAGAGCACACTGTTTTCCTTATTTATGCAGCGTGATTTCACTCTTTGCTCTTAATGTTATTTATCATGGTTAGTCTGGTCTCATCCTCTGCCTCCAAAAGTAGGTGATGACTAATGCTTCCAAAGAAGGAAGGATAACAGAACCTCAGGCATTCACAGCTGATTTCAGTCAGGTTTGGGGTTTTTTTTAAATATTATTCATAATTTTATTCCTTCTATTTTAAGTTGCCATTCTTGAAAAAAATAGTCTTACCCTATCATCCAGCATTTCATAAAAGGTAGCTGGAAAACTGAAGAGAATTCAAAGTAAACATGCATAAAAGAATCAAGAGAAGTCTGCCCTTTACCGGGAGTTTAATTGATACTTAATTTAAATGTTTTGATTTGATTTAACCAATGACCTGGTTGTGTTCTGAAAGGATCTGCATAAGGAAGAGAGTCAGGTCTGTAATGCAGATGACAGGAGTATAACAAAATACTACGACTGGAAATGGAGGTAGCTAAATTTAAAGCCAGACTTAAAGGAGAAACTGTAATTATGGTGCTTAATTGCTTGTCCAAACAATTTACTTAAATGCTGTGTTGGATTCTCCAACACTTGCATTGTTTCAGTTGGTGCTCTGTGTGCTTTATAACAAATATTCTTTAGCTCAACAGAAACTTTGTGGAGCAGTAGTTGGGTACAGCTCAGTGCAGAAGGGTTAGTAGATGTAGTCAATGAGAAAGGCTTTCAAAGCAGTGATGTAAAGAACATTTAGGGGATTTCTTTTTTCTGGGATGGGGTAGTGAATTTGGGAAGTGGATATTGCCAGAATAGTCAGTGAGTAAGGAGTCACAGGCAAAGCCTGTAGCAGTCAGATCAGGAACAGTGAGTTACTGCTGACCAAGGATGGGTGTCCAGTGGCAGGCAGAAATGCAGAAGGCTTCAGCCAAGACAGAGGGAGACATGACACTGATGACTGTCCCTTTGGGAGGGTTCCCAGGGACATGGGCTCTGCTGATAAAGGTTTTTCCAGCCTTGCTGTGTTAAATTTTAGGTGGCTAGATCTATTCAAGTTTGCTTATTGAATGCAAACCACACCTGAAGAATGATATGCTTGGAGCAGAAATGTGGGTACAGCTGTAGATTTAACTGATAGGTTAACTTTCCAGTGAAAAAAAACATTTAATGGAAGGAAATACCTCAAAAGGGAAAGGTGTGTTTGCTGATTGTGTTCACTGGTGAGCCAGGAAAGCACTGCCATTACCTACTGAAGGCTCTTGTTCAAGTGCAGGAACAACAGTGACACAGAGGCAGTGACACATGTAAGAGTAAGTTTAGAGGAAGGGGATTAGTTAAAGGCCCGAGTTTCCCTGTGGTGTTTTGATTACTTGTTCACATCAGGAAGTGTTTTGCTCCAAAGAAGCTTCTGATTCAAAACCAAGCAGTATTACATGGAATGGAGAGGGAGCACCGATGGCTTTGGCTGAACTAGCCAGGGTACTCTGCCATGGAGAAGTCTGCAGAGAGGTGGGAGGCTGTGACTGTCTCCAAGCCACTGTCCCTTACATTTTTATTTTACTTTTGGCCTTTTACCAGTTGACAAAATGGGGATAAAATAACAGCAAACCCAGAAGTTTAGCTTCAGCTGTTAAGAAGAGATTGATTCATTTTTTTTCTACGATCTTGCAGAGTAGTTAGGCTAAATTTAATTGAGGCTGGGGAGCTGGGGCTGGAACAGACGAGGAAAAGGGAACTTGCTGAAAACACTGTCAAGGCATAGATAGCAAAAACAAGTGACAGTAAATGCATAACAGAAAATGAGAGGGGGAGAAAGAGGAAGAGAAAAGGCTAATGGGGAAACAATTAGAAAATACCACCATGGCCAAAACAAAGGCGTTAGAGGTTAGCTGAGAGGGAGCTGTGTGCCATCTTACAGTCAGCAGCTGAGTTACAGCAATGTGTTCTTCACACTCCCAAGCTGTCCATAAGAGCAGTCTGCTTCTTAAGCTCATTCATTGAAATTCTCATTGTCTTCAGCCATCCTCAGAGCTGTGCAACCTGGCTGCTGAAGCAGACATTCTTGGTTTGTGCATCATGCAACCCATCCCTGCCATCAGCCTGGCAGACCCTGAGAGCTCAGTGGGACCAAGGCATGCTGCCTGGAAGGTGGTTAAGGAACATTCCAGAACAGGAATGGTGATGATCTAGTCAGTACTGGCAGTTTTCTTTTTTTCTTTTTCCTTTGAATCAGTATGGAGGTAATGTCCAGGGTCTGAGTGTGCTTTATGCAGCAGGATGTTCTTTCCTATGAACTCTCAAGCCAGAGGCTGAAAACCTATCAGAATTAAACTTCAGGATGCTTTTAGCAATGGCTAAGGTGCAGTTGTCTTTGGATGTAATAACTCTGCAGAGTGCAAGCTTGTCCTGTTTAGTTGAGTGCCCTTATTGCTTACTGATGTTAAAATCTAGTTGCTTGAGTTTTTTTGCTTCTTTTACAGTTTTGAGGGATGTGGGAGGAGGAAGCATCAGTGTAGGTAAATCTTACTGATGCAATGACAATCATTCCCAGGTCCATGAGGGCTGGTGTTGGTAAAGGGAAGTACCAGGCAGAGAGACCATGGTTCCCATGCCCTCAGCCTCCACCCGCCATGGCTGCTTTCCTCTCCAGCCCTGTTGGGAGAACCTGCCTTTCACTTCTTGTTTTCAGAATGATGCACTCTTACCACAGGTTTGGATGACAGGCATATTGGGCAGGAAAACTACATCTTTGCAGCTCAGCCTTGGATAATTGTCCATATTCAGGCTGCTCCTGCCTTGCTCCTGTCTGCCTTGTTTCTAGCCACCCTATGCCTTCCTTTCACTGGTATTGGTTTCCTAGTGTAGCAGGCTCACTTTCTAGTGGTAGGAATTGTGAGACCACTGTCTTCATGTCAAGCAGTCAGACTGCATGTCCAGGAAGAGACAAAAGTGCTGGGACTGATGTTTGGCACTTACCAGTTCCTTTCTCACACAAGGAATGATGGAGGTGGAAGATGACTGCAAACTGTCTGCCTCCTATTGTTGGGTCAGACATTGCAATTTAAAGTAGAAATTACTTCTCAAGTAGGAAACCTGTAACCTGGAGTAAATTTATTGTGTTGGAATAAGCACACATGTATATCCATCAGTTTAAATAGCCATTGCTGTTAGCTGGAGGTGCTGTCCCACACTGCCATGTGGAGACCTCAATCCTTTCTGCTGACTGACTCAGCACTGCCAACAACAAATTACTCAGACATGGTTATTCATAGAGGAGCCTACAGGAATACATTCTCTGGTTTATACCCAAGAGTCTTCATTTACTGCTTTGATAAAGGGCTCAACTGAATTTGTTCCACCATGAAGCTTGTAGGATGCAGCCAGGATAAGATGGCAGAATAACTCTGGTCCTAATTCTTAAGAGCATAGCCTTGACATTTTTAGTGATGTGTGAGCCCAAATTAAGAAAGCAAAAGGGGAGGAATTTCTGCTTTTTTTTCTCTAGGTAGACTTAAATATGGTATTGCATGTGTCTTCTACCTGCCTAAATGTTCCATATCATCCTGGGTGCTGGTTGAAGAGCTCAGTGATGCTTGTTTCACGGAGGAGCTTGTGTTCATGGAAGTCTTAGCTGTGAGGCACTAAGGATATGCCCAGGTAGGCTGGGAGCAGCCCCTGTGAGGAGGTCTGCACCTGCCAAAAGGCCACCTTTCATCTGTGCCCTTTCTTTTTCTCACCCTGAGCTGGGAAAACTGTTCACACCAGCTGATACAGCCCTTTGGTGCCATGCCCAGTAAAGCTGCAACTCTCTGTTCCATTTCAGCCCCGGCAGATTGTGTTTTACTGTTGCAGTTAAAGACCACCTTTGTGTGAATCCAGCAGCTCCTCTGCTTTGTCTTGTTATTCCCGGATGGAAAGACCTTTCTGCCGGGTCAATCTGCTTATGTCTCCCATGGTTTGATGCTATCTCTTGCACTCATCCTTTTCCATGAGCAAAACAAGTACTTTCTGATTGGGTCACAGTTGCATGCTGGTTTCAGTGGCCTTGAGGAGTTCTGACACCAAAGCAGTGTTTGTGGAGAAGTGACAGGGTGCTCAGGAGCTCCAAATTACCATTAGCTTTGTCTGTGTGGGATCTTCATTTCTCTGTCACTTCTCAAATCCACCTCTATAGGATCATCTGATGGTACGGTAGGCCTGTCATTGCTACCCAGCGAGTGTGGTTTGTATGTGGTGAAAAGCACTTGTTTATTGCAATGAACGGGATTTTTATGGGCAGCATCTTCAGCAGCATCTGAGTCCAGTTCTCAAAAGTGATGTAGGCTTTTAAGAGGCCAAAGCCAAGATTTTCATAAATAAGTAATGATTTGGGCTGCCTCTGTTTTTTGTTACACAAGTCAAGATGTCTAAAAGGAGCCCGGTTGTCAGCAGTTGTGGGATTCTGGCATTTTTTCAAAATTGATATGCTTTTAAAATGTCTTAAGCTGGGCATTCAGAAATGAAGGCATCAAGAATGATTAGCTACTTTTGAAATCCTTTTTCTTAAAAGTCTGAATGGAAACCACTGGGGCATGGGGTCTTAAATGACATGTGAAAAAGTGCTAAAAGTATGTTTTGGGAGTATGTCTGCCTATCTGTGACTAGACTTGTCCCCAGAGCACCTGCACTGTTGTACTTTAACGAACTCAAAAAAGCCTAATAGGGAAAGGCAAATATATCACTACTGTGCTGAATGGGTGGTGGGATTGATGAGCTGCTTCAGGGTATCAGCCTATCTCTACTCTGGTTTGAAGAGGAAAATAGCAATGTTTTTTGTAGGCACCAGCAGTAAGTTATCAGTAATTCTGACCTGCTGGGGGAAGTTTGTGTCTTAAGTCCTTTACATTAGGAGCAATATTGTTTAAATTTAGGTATGTATCAGTTAAACATGTGAAAGGGTTTTGTAGGATTAATTTCATAAACAATCAGAATAGTAGGAATTCAACTGTTAATTCTCCAGCCTAAATTCCTAATGTACATGTGACTCTTTGCCTCTCCTGTCAGATCTGAACCATGTCCCATCCATCCTGGCTGCCACCCAAGAGTACCAATGAGCCTCTTGGTCACGTTACTGCAAGGATGGAGACCACGCACACCTTTGGGACTCCCAGCATCTCGGTGTCTACCCAGCAGACTCCAAAGAAGTTTGCACCTGTTGTTGCCCCTAAACCAAAGTACAACCCATACAAGCAACCAGGAGGTGATGGTGAGTATTTATTTTTTAAGGAAGGAACCACAACTGTCTAATTCAGAGAAACTGACTGGTAACACAGGCTATTCTTGACCTGCTCTTTGTTGGTGAGTTTGTGGAAGCCTTCCTGTTTCAGACCATTCATATCAAGAGGAATGTGAAGGTAACTCTGACCCTTACTCTGGCTTCCTACCCTCCTGAGAGGTGCTGGGCTGGGAGAGGACATGGAGACAGATCTTTCTTGATTTCAATTGAAAGCAGATGTCCCATGTCCTACACTGATAATTTTGAAAGGGTTCTTCTCGTTCAGCATGTGATGATTCAAGACGCTCAGGCTTGAACAACACTTTTCAGTATTGGTTCTTTCATCCAAGAACAGTGGGAATCCTTTACAAACGTGGGATTGATCTGTAGGAGTATGGGCATAATTGGGCGTGGTAGGGCATAAGTTTGGCAGAACAAGTCTAGAAGTGCTTCCTCTCCAGCCTACTGGCTGGATTATTGTAATTTTATTCTTTTCCCTCTACTGTGGAACACTCTTGAATAGGAAGTAATTTGAAGGATATTTGCATGACCATTGCAATAGCCTCTGGAGCTGTTATGTTAGCAGAACAAATGCCTGCCAGTTATTTTGTCTTGGCCTTCAGTCTTCCTCTCTTCACATAGTTGAGCAGCAAGCATGGGATTTGGGTTCCTGGCTTGTGGACACATGGAGGGGAGGGAGTTCCTAGTATCAGGAGTGCATGGCTGGAAGTGCATCTGGGGTTTGCAGCTGGAAGCCTGCCAGCTGGAGCACCTGGGATACCCCCAGTGGACAGTGTGTGATGGAACCTTACTGCAGCAGAAACAAGGTGAAAACCAAGGATTTTAGCAAAGAGTAGTAGCTGTTTTGTCAAGGTATGACTTTTCTGTTTGTGGTGATTTACTATAGTTAGTGATGGGTGGAAAGCTCTTTCCCTTCTTCCTCTCCAACCCTCCCTCAAAAGAAAAGCTCAGTTGTATTCAAGAAAATTGCCCAAACAGCTTTTGTATATGGTTTTGGGTGCTCTGCTTTGTTCCATCATCACTCTTCCCTCTTTTGTATTAAGTACAATAAATAAAATATCATTTGTATATTTTTTCCTCTTTCTGCTGTCTTTTGAATGTTGTATGCATTTTTGGGAAAACTACGGAATAATGGAAAGGAGAAAGAAAAACAAAGCAGCACATTAAATCTTGCACTTGAGTGATTTTCTAAAGAGAAGGATAGCTTGTGGGAAAGTTGGAAAAGTCTGATGAGTGTTTTGGTTTTTTTCCTCTGCCACTTTTAACTTCGGAGAATTCAGTACGAAAAAAGAAAATGTGTTGGAGGGGGAAAAGCAAAGTCATGCACCTGTTCTGCTGCCTTCAGTAACAAAACTTAGTGAGAAATAGGAAGAGAAAGACATTTGGAATTTAAAAAGTAAAAAATAATCCATTTCTGAAATGCAATGAAAATGTCACATTTAAGTCAAGTAGAAATTCTTAGTTTTCTAATTCTCTCAAAAATAAAAAAAAATGGAAAATAACGCCTTTTTTCTAGGAAAACTGTTCTTCAACAATCACCTTTTTTTGTGTGTGAAAAAGGTCAATATGTCTTAATTTCAGTGCTTTAGTGATTGTAGGTCTGATTATATATGACTCAGGAACATTATCACCTTCTAAAAAATTCTGTGTTTCTTGGCATTTGGGGAAAGAGGCTTTCCCAAAGAGCACAGCAGACACTGGAGGCTGAAAAGGGGAGAGCAGACATGCAAACATTTCTAGTGCAACCCTGAGGACCTGGTCCCACAAGCAGTCAGGCATCACTGGGTCTGTTGGAAACCAGGAGGCAATCAGGAGCTCAGAGGGGCACTTTGTCAGTGTCAGTCCCTTGCCTTGTCTGATGCTGAGCATTTGGAGATCCCATCATTATCTGACAGGCCTGAAAAAGCTAAGGGTTGGCCAGGACCTGGTCAGAGACAGGCTTAGTGATGTGACAGCGTGCCTGCAGCTTAAGCTAATCTACTTTCAGAAGGTGACACGCTGCTGGTCACTGTCAGCAGCCCGTGCAAAGCCATTACCCAGCCATATATAACCCTGAGAACATGAGGCTTCTGGGATCTGACAGGCAAGAGTAGGGCAGTGAGAAATATTTAGCCCAATGTGCTTCATTCACTTTCTATAGCTCCCTTCTCTCCTCCAGACTCCCTAATTGTTTTTTCAATGACCTCCCTGGTTTTTGCGGCAATAATTCAGCCTGGGAGACAGCTCTGTGCCCCACTGGTTCCCTGTATACAGGGGTACTGGGAGTCATTTTGCCCAAATTTTTTCTCCATTCGTTACAGGTCTTTCCCATCTGGTTAGCTGTGAGTCTGTAGGGGGGGTGAGCTGCAACATCTCTTGCGCCCCACTGTGTTTTCATCCCTCCTGCCCCGCCAGACCTACTTAGCTAGAGGAACAAAGGGATTGCCATGCTTCCTTCTGCCTGAGATGAGTGGGAGCAGTGGCACTGCTCATGGGCAGGGCTGTTCTGGGGCTGTGATGGGGCGGAGAGCGACCGTGTACATCACAGTATTGCCTGTCCCAGCAGTGTTGCTGGACTTGGCTCCCTGCAGCCTTTGGCAGCTGGAATGGTATCTGGAATCTCTCTGAGGGACTGGCAAATTCTGTTCCTGGTAATTTCTTCGGCTTGTTGCTTTTAACATTCAGGAATATGCATCCTCTGGCCTTGTGATTCTTTATTATTATTTTGTAGATGTGTTGCCGACACATAGAGGGTCTGTCTGGCTGATTGCATTTGTGATTTTATTTCTTGATCATGTTGAAAGCATAGGGAAAAGACACTGGAGTGACAGTGGAGCAGGTGCTGGGTGCGTGTGTAGTGGGAGTGAATGTATCCCCCTCTCACCAAACATTTCCTTGGTCTCACCTTGAATTTAATTTTTAATTTTCTTTTCCTGACACCTGCATGAAAATCAGCCAGAAGGTGCTGATTAAGCTTAGTGGAACTTTAAAGGAAGTCAGAAATGGTTGCATGACTTAAAAAAGGTGAAATCACAATAGTCAACACTTTATAAACCAGCAGTGTTTTAATGTAACTTGAGGCACTCAGTCCATGTGTGGTTTAGACCAGTGAAGTGAGCAGTTTTCTTGGTGCTGCCAGCCCCCGTCCTCACTACTTGCAATGCTGAGTTGCTGCAATTTGTTTTGGACTAGATTTATCATCTCATCAGAGCTGAGACCATGTCTTGCTGTTGCAGAGATCGGTTTGGAGGCCACTGGGTATGACTGCAGTAATGGCAAAAGTAATAATCGTTACCATCGTTATGAGTAAGACCACAGCTCTGCCTCACATTCTGCCCAGGTCCTTGCCATGCAGAAAGCTGAAGAGGTGGGCACAGCTGTGTTTTTATAGGTCCTACAAACACCAGACCAGACTTCCACGTGCTGTGATCTGGACTGGGTTTCTGAAGGATTTACTGCTGCCCTTCCCCACTGGGATGGTTTGCAGCAAATTAACCTTGCCTGATCCTAGGAGGCACTAGCACCACAGCTCCTGGGAAGTGCAGGTGCTTGTCGCCTTACACAGCTCTGTATTTATGCCACAGAGAGAGGAGAGCAGTTTGAGCTTGGGGAAGATGTTTATCTACAAGATACATTGGGAGGATGTTGTAGCTGCTGATGAGTTAGGCTAGAAATCAAAATTAGATGTCCAGACATTTGACCAGTAGCTCCAAAAGAGGTTAACCAGGGTCAAGATTGGTCCTTGAATGGTTCTAGATGTGTTTGAAGATTGAGAGCATCTTTTCTTCATGCTGGGAGAAGATGAGTCCCGAGATGGATGAGGCAGCATCCAACCATGAGTCTTGACAGTCCGCTTCTTATATATTTGGCTTCTTTGTGTGTGCTCACGTGTTTGGTGTTACCTGCCTCCTTCCTCTGTTCCTCAGCAGACTGTGTCCAGCAGTGTGCATAACAGGTTTTGTCCTTTCTACTCACTGACAAAAAAAAAATCTCTTAAGCAAAGTAATGCCTTTTTCCAAGGAGTCGGTATTAATTTTGTTTCCTTTAAAAGCATTGAAGGCCCCATCATTGAAAGCGCTCAAGGTCAAGTTGGATGGGGCTTTGAGCAACCTGATCTAGTGAAAGATATCCCAGCTGATGGCAGGGAAGTTGTATTGGATTATCTTTCAAGGTCCTTTCCAACCCAAACCTTTCTGTGATTCTGTGGTTGCCCTTCCTCCTTTCCCTGCCACTTACTTCTCTCCTGGTCTCCAGCTTTTAGACTTAAATTGGTATTTCAGCATTTCAACAGAGCTGGGGCCTTATGGAAACGCTGCCACACAGCTGTTCCCATCTATGCTGGGCTCAGGAAGATGGAAAGGATTTATAGTTTGCAGATGAAGCAAATTCCCTCTTCTCCTCTTTTCTCTAGTTCCAGAAAATGGGGCCTCACCCTCCAGGGCACACTAAGGAGGCATCTGGTGTGGAGTGAGGTTGGTGATGGCTGATCCACTGGCTTTGTGCCCACTGCCATGGGGCTGGTGGTGCTGGCATGGGATTACATTCTCCGTGGCATGGGGAGGAGAGCTGGCAGCTGCTCTCAAACAAGTGCCAGTGAGGCAGGGGAGCCAGGATATGCTGGGATGGCACTGGGGGTTGTGAGGCCAGAATCAGGGGCATGTAAAAATCTGCTGTCAGTCTGAGATCCCCAGAAAAGTCTGAGTCAAGGCCATTGGATGGCTTGAGCACAAGCTTTGTGGTGTGATATGCCTTTTGGTTTGAATCCCTCTGCTTTGAAGCTTGCTTTGGTAACCACAAAAGCTCTTTTCCCTTGCCTTTCCCCCTCCCTTCTAAGTAAAGCTCTGCAAGTCCCAGAGAAATGACACTATGCTGCTACAGGTGGAACACAGGGATGAGCTGGGGAGGTTCTGCTGGATTTCAGGTTTGGGTTTTTGAATCCACTGTTTGTGAGCATTAGCAAAGGTCCCTTTGGGTTGAATACACACTTTTGCCACTGTGTGCAGTCACTTGAAGCATGATTTCATGGTGGTAGAGAATGGAACAAATCCATCTTTGCCCACTGGGAAGGGTCAGTTCATTGTTTGGCTCTCAGTTGATCTCCTGCTGCAGCAAAGATGATCATCTCCACTCCCAAGAAACCAAATTCCTCATATTCCTGCAATGTCTTTTTGTTCGTATGAATCAGACCAGGCATGTTTCTGAAGCTGCCTGAGACAGACTGAGGTGCTGCACTGCCAGTCCTGGCCAGAAAGGGATGTGCAGCCAGCATCCCTCACTGGACAGTGACTTGGTTTGTAGGGCTGCCTGGTGCTGGGACATGCTTCTCTGTCATCCTCTGAGGCTCCCAGGACATGCTTTACAAAATTAGGCACTTTGCTTTATGTAGCTGGGTCCTTCTAAATTCAGTATTTATTAGTGCTGATGTCCTTCCTTGTAGTTGCCACCTTGGTGCAGAAGCAGTTAATACGGATTTAATAATGGAAATGAAATGAGGGGATGAGACTCAAAGCAAGCTCTTTCCTTCTTCCTTTCCTTTGGCACCTTTCAGACATGGTGAACAACAGGTCTCACGTGAAGGTCTTGAAGTTTTAATTAAGTTTTTTTTTCAACCATCTCCTTCCATTTACCTTGGTTGGAGGACTGGGCAAGTGATTCATGAGACAAGGCACAACAGCAGGACTAACTCTAGGGTAAGGTTATGTCTTGGACACCAGTGTGTGTGCTGGAACCCAGCTGATCCAGATTTCTCAGGGCTTGACTCTCCATGCCTCCTCCTCTTCATGTGTGTAGAGGCTTTTGAGCACTAACAAATTATGTTCTGCTATGTCTGTAGGGGACTGGGAGCACGAACTGTCCAGCTGTTTATTGTTTTGCTGTTGTATTTTTTTATAGACAGATATACCTAGTGGGTTTTGTTTACAGCAGCTGCTATCAGTAGCTCTGTCTTAATTTTTGAAGCTTGGGTATGGATTTATTGGACTAGACACTCTGTTGTAGCTGTGCTGTTCCCAGCTCTGCAATCTCTGACAGTTCATAGAAGCTAACCAGGTCCAGAGTCTATTCATTATTTGCATTGAGAGCCCTGGAAGAATAAATTCAGACTGACTTGAAAGATTCTGTGGGATTTATGTGTGTTTTTTTTTTTTCCTGATTGCCTGTGCTGGGTCCATACCCCATAGCAGGAGGAATTCTTGCTAGTGGAAGGGCTGTATTGGTTGAGTCAGAGGGGTGGTGTACCTGCTCCTTGGTGTATCTCATGCATTCCTGCAGGGCTGTGTTGTTGGTTGGAAGGGGGCTGGGGTGCAGGCACACTGAGATGTCTCAGCTGGTCTGTGTGTGCATTGTTCAACCCTAACATGAGATAATACAACTGAATCTTTTGCTGTGGTGGAAGCAGAAGCTGTCTGTCTTGCACATGTTGTGGACCACTGGTGCAGCCCAGACGAGGCATGGGAATGTCATTACTCTTGGTTCGATGCTGAATTTACCAGAGTATTTCCAGTAGGATCTGCTGGTCCCTGCCTTGCTCCTCAGCTCTGCCACCAGATGAAAAGATCATTGATGCTTCAGGAGGAAGGCAGTGGTGGGACAAAATGTTTGTCCTGGCCGAGTAATGTTCTAACACTTTTTTTGTCTCATCATTGCAATGGATGCTACATTCTCATCCCTTGCAGGACTGGGCTTGAAAAAAAGCAGAGCTGAAAAATGTAGTTGGAATGAAGAGGTAACTGTACTGTTGCAAATCATCCTGACTGAGCCTGAGCACAGTCCCTGTTTAGTGCTTGGTTTTTAAAGAAAGCTTTTTTAAAGCAAATATTATAAACTTTTAAAGTAATTCTTAATCCTTGCCCTTGTTCTTCCCTGTGTTTCCTCTGCTGACTGAAATGCAGCAGATGAAGCAATACTTTATTCACTAGTGTCAGAACTGCATCATCCACAGGCTCTTACAAAATATAGCCAGTGAAAATGAACTTGAAGCTCCAGGCCTCTTTGTGGTGGGTTTGCTACCTTCTACACAAGAGCATTTAAAGCACAAACAAAGCCCCCAAACACTGCAGAACAAGCAGGAAGGTGGGGGTCCCTCATTAAGAAGTAGCTGTGAACCAGTTTGGAGCAGCCTTTTGGAAGTCTCCATTGATTTCTGTCTAATGACATCCTCTTTCCCGTTGGTTAGGAACCAAGTGAAACCAGTTGGAAATGAGTGGTGGTTCTCATTTGTATAATAGTGGATTTAAACTGCCTCAAGCAAGCTGAGCCATGTTGAAGAGGCGTGAGACCAAGCTGATGCCTTTGTGCCCAGGCAGCATCCCTCCACTCGATAGCTTGTGAGTTATGGAGACATGGAGTTTTGCCCAGTTGTCCATGGCACAGTGACCAGTATCAGGACCTGTGATTCTCACCAGTGTGAATAAACTGGCTCTGTGTGGGGCCTTCTGCTTTGATAGCAGTCATCCCAGAAGTTGTTGTGCTGGATAATAGTGTCTGCATCTGCTTTTTTTTTACCAGAGACAAATTTGTAGGTTTGTGTCTTTGCTTTGCTGTCAGGATGAGCATTTTCTTTTTTGAAATACTACCTCAGAAAAAGGCACTGGGAAAAAATGCAGCATAAAGCAGATGTATAAAAACTGTTACTGAACCGGTATACTTATCTGTAGTTCACAAAATGTCAAGCCAAGCCACCAGGTTTCATTAAGTATTCTGACTGTGTTTTGTTAGAATTACAAATATTAAATTTTCACTGGCTCTGGAACACGTTGCCTCTTATTTGGGAGCTACTTGAAGTAATGCCTAGCCTTGGGTTTCATTCTGGTGAGTGAGCTTGTATTTTCTCAGTTATTTGGTATCATAAAGTAAACATCACAGTCCTCAGCAGGTAGATTTTTAATTTTTTTCTGCCATGCCTCTTTTTTTTCTCATTTTATTTTCCTCCTGTCTGTCTGTTCTTTCCAGATACTATACTTAATTTTTCCACTTCATTATTTCAAACATTGAATAATAATTCATCTTAGTAATGACCTGTTCTGTGAACCACAATAGTTTGAGTAGAATAAAGAAAAAGGGTCAAAAAAAGGGAAGGGAAAGCAGAAAGAAAAGATGTTTCTGACATACACTGGAATGGAAAGGAACCCTCTTTTTATTACTTGAATTGCAAACATCTGTCATCAACCGTATCAACCTTCCTTTTAAAAATATAATGTTTGTCCCATGTATATAGTTTTAAAGGGTTGCGGTGCCCAATCAAACCAAAAGACCAATCCTAATGCAGAAATAGCTTGAATTCAAGCAGGCAGCACTTGTCTCTTTTATTTTAATCTGAAATTTTAACATCCTCCAGATGCTAGTCTGTTAAATAATAACAATTGTTATACTACAGTTAAAAGTTGAGTAATTTTCTTTTTGCCCTTGTTCACACAATACAGCTCTTCTACATGCTGAAAACTTAACTGTTATAGGAGAGGATTATACCTATGTTTTTCCTTTTCTCTGCCTAAAGCTTTTTTACCTTGCCAGAGTGAGTCCTGCTAAGTCAGAGCAACCAGTAAATGTCTATTGGATTATATTACAGGTTGGTCTAATAAAAGGTTAGAAGGATGAATGAGCAACTCTTGAAGCCACAGAAGCTGTACTTGTGGCCAAAGAGCAGGCATTTCTGGCAACGAACACTGCACAATTACAATCTGGACTAAATATACAAAGCCCAAAATGCTTGTTGCTGAGTAAAGCATGTTGAGATGAACTTGGCACAGGAGTTGAGGGTCTGTGAGCAGGACTGGGAGTCCTGTGGCTCTGCTTGGCGCGGGGAGGGTGATTTTGCAGGAGATGAGCAGTTGCCAATAAGCAGATACCACTACCCTAAAATTTCCCTTCTGTCTTCTTTAACTAGCATGCAAGCTGGAAAGTCATAGGCATGGAAGAAAGCACAGGAATGTTCTAGGGACTCAATTGGGGATTTACCCAAACTATTTGAGGAGCTGTGAAGTGTAGAAGACTCACAGGTCTTTTCCAATTCCTAATTCCTGTGATCACAATGACTAAGGAAGGGTTCTGGTTTAGACTAGACGTGATCCAGAGCATGAAGCCAAGCCTGGCACGAAGGGCTGGTTGGTATAAATTGAACTGGCATGACAACTGGTATTGGTTTTGCCAAGCATTGAATTTATGGGAAATAACATGGAGATGAGGAAGGGACCTGTGCATCTGGGCCACGTCTGTTACAAGGTCCACTTGGAAGTATTTAGCAACTGGCTTTTTCAGGTATTCTGCAATACCTGTTGTGTGAGGGTCTGCCCAGGGGTCCTGCCTCAGGAGCTGCCCAGAGCAAGCTGATGGGAGGAGAAGGGGCCCTCGAGAGTAGGAAAATGGTCCTGAAACAGTGCAGGTAAACACAATCTTACTTTTGAAAGTTTAATAGAAGAAATTATATAAGTTTGAAATTTGTTATAATAAGTGAATGCAATGAGGGTTAGAATTCTGGCCAAGTGGAACCAATGGTCTCTGAGGTTGGTGGCCTGAAAATTAGCAGACCTGTTCTTTATTAATAACATCAACAATACCAACTTACCTTGACTTTTTGCCCCATGTATCCCTCAGTGCAAGCTCCCAGTCTGTGCTCCAAATTTCCTATCTCCTCCACTGGCCCCATCCCCTATGGCTTTTTCACAGAGTCAGTGCCAGGCTGTGACTGTTTCTGCATGAACTGGGAGCCTGTTGGGCATCCCAGTACCTTCCTTGGGATCACTGTGCACCTAGAGCTGGATCTATTTCCAGCCTCTTTCCTTATCCAGGGCAGTCTGTCTCAGCTCTTTGCAGGACTGGGTCATCTCTCAGCCCCTGAAGTGTCATGATCAGCTTTACACAGTGCTGTCAAACCCTTCAAGGGGATGTTCTAACCCAAACTGTGCTATGTATGTGCAAAAGTTTTTTTTTCAAGAGAATGAAAAGGAATAATCATAGTTCGTAGGCCACTTATCAGGAAGGGTAAGAAAAGGAGGGTTGCTCAGTGAGGATCCATTAACAGTGCTCTGGCTGGTAGACAGTGAAGCACAGGAGGTAAAAGTCCATTCTTTTCCTTTCCCAGTCCTGTGATTTAAAATGTTTGAACGTGCACTTCAGAAGCCAGGGAAGTAAAAGCCCCCAGTTGTGCCTGGAGACTCTGCAAAGGCCACGGCGAGCGAAGGGGCTGCGGAGTGTTAATACAGTCCATCATTTTGTAACGAGCCCGATGTTCTTGTATGAGCCGTGTCAGGCTGTTGTCTGCACGCTGTCTTTGCTGATCACAGTAATCGGGTCATAAGAGAGGGAGAAGTAATAGTGCGTCTCTTAGCAACCAGCCCCAGGAGAAAGAGAAAATTACTCAAACAGACTATCCAGCCAGGGAAGTAGAAAGATGAAATTTTCTGAAAGTCTATTGGAAAGTGCTTAGGGACATAATTCTTTTATGTGTGAGATCCTTACAGGCTGGATCCAATGTTATCAGAATCTTTTTTTTTTTCTTGTTGTCTTTCTGGTAAACTTTTATTTTTAATTGGCCTCAAAAAAAAAAAAAGGGAGAGAACCCTCTGAAACAGACATTTTAAAAAAATAAGTGACAGATTTTTGTGTTTTTGACAATGCTAAGGAGAAGAGAGGGAGGGGAGGCCAGTATGTCTCAGGCAGGAGATGAGGGCAGCCTCTTATCTCTGCGTGAGTGCTTTGAATGCTTCCCATGTCAGTACGAGCCAAAGCACGTTGCTGTATCTGCCAACGCCACAGTGGCATGTACAAAACAAACTTGTTGGGTCTCCATTGCATTGCACAGGGTATCACGTCCCATGAGTGTCATAGACTGTGTGCTGTGCTGATTGACGGCTTGACTGAGAGCTGGACCCAACGTGCCCTCCCAGCAGCTGTGCTGGGAGCACCCAGCCAAGAGGTCAAACAGAGCAGGTACTGGTCCAAGTCCTGCCAGCAGCCTTTTTCTCATTATCCTGTTTTTTACCTCTTCCAAGCTACTGGTTTGTGTAAGACTTAGAGGGGGACATCTTTGAGGCCTTCTGAAAGACCCTTTGGTAGCCCAATGTTGTCCCCAGGTCTCAGAGGGAGGGCAGTTGTGGGGACAGTCTGGAAGTCATAGTAATAAATTCAGGCATATGCAGTTTGTGTATGGGATGGGGACAAGTTTGTGTGCATTAAAAGATTTTTATTATTCCAGAAAGTTTCTCTTTTGTTGTCAGCTAGTTGACCTCCTTTCTGATGTGGCATCCTGGATGCTTAGGGAAGGCACCATGTCTGGCATGGTCTGCCCAGCAAGAGCATAAATCCCTGTGCATTGAATGGAAAGGCGCATAGTCTGAGATGGTTGAGACTCCCCAGATTTGTGATTTCATCCTTGAAACTATTTCAGGGACAAAACATTTTGAAAGACTGGCTTAGTCCTGGACTTTGAGGAGACATAAGGGCACTGTTGCATGTGTGAAGTGGAACAGGCACTTGTAGGTGTCTGATCTAGGTGCTGATCTGTGGGCTTCCTCTGCTTCTGTCTGCTTTGCGATACCAGGCCAAATCTAAATTGTGCAGCAGGATCAACTTGCCTCCACAGAGGAGAGTTTGACTTCCTGTAACAGGTTTACCTTCAGATTCATGTGATTTAGTGAAGGCTACAGCCATTCCCCCAAATTGGATTCTGGACAGTTGCATAAAGGCTCCAGACTGACCTCTGGGCTGCTGTGGTTAAGCTGTTTTTGGTACCTGGGTTCACTTGAGTCTTGCTAAAGTTTTTGGAGGCAAGGCTGACTTCAGCATCTTATCCTGGAAAAATTCTGTAGAAGAGAGGAGAAAAAACTCAACCTTGCATCTGTACAGAAGTAATAGCTTAGGAGCAACATCTACTACTGTCAGGGAAAAGTGAGATAAGGAACAATATTCACTGTAACTTCTTCCAAGCAAATCATAGAGGCTGCTGCTTTGCTGTAGTGTCATAAAGAAAAAAGACTTTCTTCCTTAAAAGTTTAGTAATTGAAGACTTTCCTTGCTATTTTTGTGAGTACCAGTAAGTGATGTTTCCTGGAAATTTTCCCCCAAATCTATAAATACCACTCCAGGGCTTACAGCAGTGACTCAGTTTGGGAAGTCAACACCATGCACTTCCTCAGCACAGCCTGGTAGCCCCCCAGCTGGAGCAACTTCTGCAAAACTACTAATGGGTTGTTAATCTGCAGTACAATTGGGCTCCTTCTTGAAAACTGAATTCCTGTAACTAATTATGACCTTCCTGTCATGTTAATGTTGATGGCACAGGGGGCAGAAGTGGCTGAAGCACAGTTTGAATCTGGAAAGTTATTGGCATTTTGAGTTGCCACCTTTCCTCTCAATAACATGCTCATCAAATGACCACAAGTGACAGATAGATGAGATGTTCCTAATTGCCACTGCTCACTGTCATGGAACCAAGATTATTTCACAGATCTTGCTTTTGTAATTGGGCCCTTTCCTCCTTCCCATTACACTTTTGACATCACTTTCGTACCAGGCGGGCACAAATAGAGCCATTTGTAATCCTGTGTGTGGTGCCCAAGGAAAAAAAGAACCTGGCAGACTGAATTAATCCTGCAAGAATAGAAGGAAAATTGCATTGGGAGCTCAAGTCTGACACAGCTGTCTGATGTAAAAATGAATTTATAAAGACAACAGGCAACACATGAAGGAAGTGTGAGCTGGATAAAGTCACAGCTCGCCTGTGTCTCTTCTCGTATCAGTGTGAACAGGAGACCATACAGTCATACCAGGTAATGCATGAAGTGTTGCAGTGTATTCCTCATCTTATGCTTAGTCTGTTCAATACCCTAGATTTGGGCTAAATTAATAATTGAGTTTGCCTTGTTAACCCATCCATGCCAACAGGGATCCTGCAGAGCTTGAGACTGTTGCCCTTCTCTACACTCAAAAAGTCAGTTGCATTTGAAACATAAGAATACTTGACCAATATATCTTGGTCCATCAGGTGCTCAGCCTGTCTGTATAAAAACAGGACATGTGCTCTAAAGAGGGAGAGATGGCCTTGCAGCAGCAGGAAGGCGCTGGGCTGGTGGATCTCCAGCTGCCAGATCTCTTACGTTTTGTTCAGTTACTTCCTTCCCCCACTAGGGTCAAGGGTCTTTTAGACTTAGCTCTAGAATGATTGGTTTGGCTGAGCCTGAAAACTCATGATATTTAAACTATTTCTTATGCCAGTAAATCATTTTTATTGGATAGACAGAAAATACTTTAAATTTAGCAGCTAATTCAAGACAGAGGTGTGATGCATGACCACAGCTGAGCTTTTTCCCTACAGTCAGTTGGACTTTTTAAACAAGAAATTGCTGAATCACCATGATTCCATTGTGAGTGTATGGTGTTTTCCTGAGATATCATGAAGACAAGCTAATGGAGGGGCCATTTGCCTTTTTATGCCTTCTCATGTGGAAAGACCATTATAATATTTCTGTTTCTGGTGCACATTTAGCGCTGCCTCTTTGCATCCAAAAGTGCTCTGGCTAACGATCTCTTTTGCCCCTGTGAGAATGTGTTTTGTAACTGCAGTAGGGAAACAAATAAAAGAGAAATAAAGTAGTGGGGTGACTATTTTGAGAGATGAGCTTTTGCTTGGTATGTTGATTTTCCGATGAGATACGGCACATCCAATACCTCGTGTAAGTTGACCATGTAGCATGGCATGGGTCTCTGGAGAGGGAATATTCCATTTTAAGACTCTGTTGAGTAAGATGCAGGCTCGTGTTTGATGAAGGTCGCCAACTATTTAAACGTTAAAGTGCTATGAATTCCACCTGTGAAACTGGAGGCGGACGTAACACAAGTTGGAGAATCTGGACCTAAATGTCAGGGCCTAAAGGTCACTTTTCATCAGAGGAAAGTGCAGTTGTCACCACAAATGTGGGGCTGCAGGAAAGGAATTGTGAGGCTCCCTGTCTCCTCCTCATACTTGACCAAAAATGCTTAGTTTGCACTAAGTCCAGAGGGTTGAGGTTTTTTCTGACAAACCTGTCCAGCAAATGTGGTTCTCATCTTAGGTCTCAAAACTGCCTTTTTTTGTTTTTTTTTGGTTCCCCCCCCCCACTGTTATCCAAGAACTGTGAAGAGGTTTCTGGGCATTCGGATAGTGACTGAGATGGAGCTGAAATCAGAGCAGTAGCAGTTCTGGCTCTCTTATGCCCAGAGTAACGAAAGCTCTTTATGAGAAGATCTGGAAAACTCATCGAGGCATCAGAAGCAGCAGGAAGATGCGTCTTATTTCTATAAGCATTAAATTGCGAAATCTTTCCACTGCTTATTAAAATGATTAGTCAAGACTACTGGAAGGCAGTGAATGTCTATTTGTGGGGACTAGGGAAGGTTTGATCATCTCAGATTTCTTACCTCCTTGTTTTACCTTGCCTATTGCAAATGGCAAATTATTAAAATGAGGGTATGTTTTGAAAAGAAGGTTTCTAAAGGGAGCTTGGAGGATTCTGTCCTTGTTTGTTAATTATTTCATATGGAATAATCACCATTTGCAAGTGGCCAAGAAACAAAAAAGCATTTGTTTGCTGATCCCAGTGCTTCAGCACGCTGTTTGAGTATGTAATCTTGGTTTTGTCTGGTTGTCTTTAATTCAGCAGTACCACAGGGCACATTTCCCTCTGACACTTGCACAGCCCAGTTGCTGCTTAGTTAGGTCAGTGATGGCTCCTCTGAGAGAATTTATATAGAGGAAGACCTGGAGTCAGATACTTCTTGTCAGGGGTGGCCTAGTTGAGCTGAGAAGAGGCACAACCTGCAAGGAGAAAACACTTTTAGCTTTAGCCAGTAGCTCCAGTTTTTATTGGGAATAATGTGCACTGGGACACAGATGTGTTTACTGTGAAAATGCAGATTTTATATCACCATATCTATATGCTTTTTATATTTGTTGGAAAACAAGAGAATGGAGTTTTCTGTCTTTGATTAAATATTTTTCTGCTAGGGGCTGGAAGCTGTGTCCCAACAGGCTTATTCACATACTGTACTTCAACTGTGGGATTATCTTCATGGGAAGGGAGTTTATTTCACGGTTAGCTGGCACCTGGAGACAAGGGACTGGTGAAATCTCAGTGGAAGCTGCATGTTTGTAGCTCTTCTATGAGTTAGAAAATGGAGTAAAGCTGGAAGTACTGCATTATCTTCAGGTCACCCAAATGACTCCAGTGGGCATCAGTGATCACAATTTTGCCACCGTCTAGTCATGATACGTGTGTTACTAGTGTTAAGAAGATATCTTTAGCCTGAAGGAGGTCCTTACTGAACTGCTCAGGTCTTACAGCCAGTAGCATGGTAGTTACAATGCAGATGGGCTGGTGGATATAGGTCTGCTGCAAATGGCCTTCGGTGGGGGCTTGGGGTATTGCCTTGAAGGCAGTGGAGAAGCCTGATCCATTTCTCATCAGATTGATATGTTCTTCATTGACACTAGTACCTGATAAACGAAGCGTTGCTTCTCAGACTTCATTGACACATCGTCTGTTGCCTGTTGTCTCGTAAATCTCCCCCTGAAGCTCCAAGTAAATACCCCTGGGTGGAATCAGCAGATCATTTTTGTGGCATTTCTTGTCATCTAAACAATAATTCATTAAAAATTTAATGACTCTTTTGCTCTGGAGAGTTAAAAAAGGGAGCTGGCGCCTGCCTTTAAAGTTTCTGTCTTGTATTGTTTGGTGACTTTTGTTCTGTTTGGGTTTTTTTTTATATTTGATTTTGGAGGAAGTCAAGTTGATAAACTGAAAGAAAACCATCTTATTACAAAAAGCTTGAGTGCTTCTGAGAACATTTAAAACAAGGATGACTAGAAATGACCTTTCCATCCTGAAGCGAACTTTTGAGTGTATTTTCCCTTTGGCATTTCTAATGATAGACTTTCCATCTGGTCTTTGCTTAAAAGCTAAGATGCAACTTGTTTTTTTTTCACATAAAAACTGTGCATACGCTAAAATTAATCCTCTTGATCATTTCACTTCAGGGAGGGGAGTGCAGAAACACTGGGAATATTTGTTTATTTTTAGCAACTTCTGTTCTCCTGACAGCAGATTCCTTTTGTCTCAAATCAAGTAGATTCTGATTTGAGGGAACCCCGGATTTCCCTCTGCTTGAATTTGGGGCGATTATACCCCTAGACGAGATTTTTAACGGAAATTGAAGCGATGTCAATGGCCTTGGTGGAATCTGGATCAGTGGGGAGGGATTTAGCTACCCTTGTGAATAATGACATTTCTAACATTGAGAGTTCCCTGATCCCAGTTTCCCATAGTGATTCCCCAAAGCTGAATGTACTAGAGGGAAATCCTAACAAGTGAATGCTTCAGGGAAGAACTGGGGATCTCCTGAGAGTTACCAGTGCAACTGTTTAGCCTCATTTCAGCAGAATCTTTGGGGAAAATACGTAAACTGATCCTTTTGCTTAGCAAAGCATTTCAGAAAATGCCTAATTGGATACATACTTTGTGAAGGCCTGAGGGACATAACATTTAAGAATGCACTTGAACTTAAGAGTGTAACCAAGTCTGTGCTGCATGCAAGCACGTGTGTGCATGAGGGGAATGTTTCTCTGGATCACGTGCAGGAACATCAGACAGTAGATTTTTTACATTTTTTGGTTTTTTCCTCCCAGTAATACAGGTCACTACTGAATGTGTTTCCTCTCTGTTTTGTTGTTTGTTTTTTTTTCCTTCATCATTCTATTCAATGAAATTCTACAAGAATATGTGTAGGTGGGGGATTACTGGTGAGCCATCCATTCCTCAAACATTCTTCTGGTGGGAACAGCCAAAAGCAAGTCTATTAGCAGAGTCACATTTCTATGAGCACTGCATATGTGGTTTGCACAGAAAACAGGTTTTCTGAGTGTCAAAATGACACTGCAGAAGAGCAGTTGTTCTTTGGGGCTCTTAGCAGGTAGATACTCTGCTGAGGGTTTTGGCATTTTTGCTGCAGGTTCTTTGGGTGACCAACTTTATTAAAACAATGGGAGGGAGAAAGGATGTTGCAGATAATGGCAGAGAACAATTCTGGCACACGTAGCTTCCTCTTCATAAAGCTGCTTTTCCCTTGAGGCAATATATCTTGCGTCTTATGGGAAGGAAATCTTACAACATAAAAGGAAGTCTGAACTGCTTACCAGTGAATTTAGAAGCGTAGAAGTTGGATTCTTTTCATGAAGAGACAATATGGGGCCTGTTCCAGTATATTAGGGAAGCTTTTTTAAGATGCGTCTCCAAAAATAGGAGGACTATGGGAATCACTTCTTTAAAATAATATTTGTGGGTGGCTTATGTTAATATTCCCGGAACCTTAGGGTATGTATGCTCAGCATAATGAAGGTATTCAGAGAACAAAAGCAGCAGAGTGGCAGTATCTTTAGCCTGAGCTGCGGGAACATGGGAGGATGGCTTTATGTTCCTGGGGATGCCTGTGACGTGGGTTGGAGTGGTCCGAGGGCTGTCCTCGCATCGCTCTCCTGCAATAGCTCCTGAGGGGCTGTTCTGCCTCCAAGAATAGCTGGCACATTGCAGTGCTCTAATTATGCTTGTTTTCTTGCCGCATCTCCTGCACTGGGAGCGACGTGCCCGCTGCCAGCTCTGCTGCCAAAGACTGCCTGCCTGCCGGGTTTGCTCCACGGCAGCCCCGCTGCTGCCCATTTGCAGCGCCTGGTTCTGGATCAGGGTAGAAACCTGGGCCCATCCAAAAGTTTGCAATCTTTTAGCCCCTCCCCAGTGCTCTTCTCTCTTCCTATTCTCCTCAGTTAAGATAAAATCATGGAGAGAGAGAGGAGAATAAATCGGAGTTGATTTTCTCTGAGTAGCTCAAATGGTGAAGTCCAGATAACTTCAGTAGGCATATCCGCCTGAGGATGTTTTATGCAGACCTTAGCAAACCAGAAAACAGTAAACAAAAAAGCAGGGGGAAAAAGTGTCGAGAATCTGTCCAAAGAATTTCTGCATCTTTTGCAGAGTACCTAATTGAAGGGGATTTTTTTGATAAAGGCTAAATTGTGTATGGGCATGAAAAATTCATCAGGGAATTTAAACCATTTCCAAACCACATGAAACATTAAACATTTCAAGCTCAAGAATAACTTGAAGATGACATGCATCATCCCAAGCTTTAAGCAGTCATCTGATTTTTCTCTTGCAAATGTTAAATATATAGTAAATGAGAGCCAAAGTAGGTTTTATCTGCTTTCTCATGATGACTGTGGAGCCATTGTCTTTAAAAGGTTTTGCTGGCTGACCTGACACACAGCTTTGTTTATGTGTCATGGGTAGGTGGTTTTAGTAGTGATGTTTTAAAGAATGAGGGGAGCAGATATCAGTGCTGCAGTGAGTTTCCTATTCTGTGATCAGCTCCAGACTTGGGCTCTTGTCTAAGTGGCTCTCAACCGTTTAAATCCAGTGAAATTAAGGATTTTAATCAATCAAGATGCTAATCACCATAACATAATGTGATGCACAGCCTGACAATGATATATAAGGTATATCTCATAGTTTTGTGAAAACAGAGAATTCTGTTCTTTAGATGATCTTCAACATACACATTTACATTTTGCCTAGATGTGTTACTGAATTTTAAAGCTAGGTTATGCCCTTATTTTTAAATTTAAAATTCTTTGTGTAGAAAAATTAACAGTGGCTAAATTCAGAATATTCTCAGATCTGTTCTTGATTGCTTTTTGTTTTCTTGACAGCCCAGGTACCTGAACATGCCATGTTTTCTCTTTATTTAAAGTTATTAGTCACTTGAGTGTCTTTCATCAAGGAAATCTGACTGTGATTGTTTAAATCCTCTAGGAATGAGCTTTGCTTTTGCATAAAGCAGTCACCTTGGATGACTGCATGCAGCAAGTCATGCATTGCAAAATTGCAATATGAGTTTTCACAGCCTGCTGCTGTTCAGTTTCATGTAGGAAAGCTGGTTAATGCTCTCCAAAGGAGGGTGTTTCTCCTCTAGGAGACCATGACTCAGGTTTGTTTCACGGTGCCAAAGATGGTGATAGAATCATATCACAGAACCAAAAATGGTTTGGATTGGAAGGGACCTTAAAGACCATCCAGTCCCACCCCCTTTGCCATGAACAGGTACACCTTCCACTAGACAAGATTGCTCAAAGCCCCATCCAACCAGGTCTTGAACACTTCTGAGGATGGGGAGTCCACAGCCTTTCTGGGCAATTTGTGTCAGGGCCTCACCACCTTAATGGGTTAGGAATTTCTTCCTGATTTCTAATGTAAGCATACCCTTTTTTAGTTTAAAGCCGTTCTTTCTTGTCCTGTCACTACACGCCTGTGTGAAAAGCCCCTTCCCAGCCTTCCTGTAAACCCCCTTTAGGTACTGGAAGGGGCTCTAAGGTCTCCCTGGAGCCTTCTCTTCTTCAGGCTGAACAACCCTTTCTCAGCCTGTCTTCATAGGAAAAATGTTCTCAGCCCTCTGACCATCCTCTAAGAAAATCCTGCAACCTTAAATATATCCATGTGCACCCTTACCAGGGGAAAGCTTTCTCATTGTTATGCTGTAAAAACACCACACTGGAAGCAGCATCACAGCCTTCCCATTGCTTCACTTGGGACTGGAAAAAGGCAAGACTGTAAGGGTTAGTCCTCAGCTCCAGAGCACCACTTAGGTCATGGGGGAGAGACTTCTGTCCTTACTGTAATTCATAAAGAAGGTAGAGACATTGGCTAGAAAATTTTCAGAACTGATAAGCAATTTGGAATGACGTAGGCTTCATGATTCATCATAAAACCTCAGCACATCAGGCATTTCTGTGCATTAAAATAATTTCTGAGCAAAGAACCTGCCTGAGGTCTCTCTGGCTGTTTACACTTTCTGGGACTGTTAAATTGGAAGTTGTTTTTCCTGCATTGTTTCTGTCTGATGGAGGAAAAGGCCTACTCTTGCCACTTCAGTGATGGAGGGATTCTTGTTACCTGGTGAGAGGGACGATCCAGCTCATCCACTGTGTTGCTAACTATTCTCTCTCTCCTTCCTGGTCACTGTTCCAGGCATGTACCTCTGGAAGAATGGGGAGATGTGTATATTACAGTGGATAACTGTTGTCTGTCACTGCAGGTGTCAGCAGACCTCCAAGTATGACAGAGGCTTTTGTGATCATAGAAGATTTATTCTCCTCTCTTGCTCACTGTGCACATGCTCAAACAATATATCCATTTTAATTGTTTTCTGAAAGGTTATTAATATTGGAGTGGGGATTTAGAATGAAGATCAATCATTAATCTGAAAAGGATAGATTTGCACTTCTGTGCAGAAAAGCTGAAAAAGAAGTTAGAGCAAAAGAAAATCAAGAGAGGCTCCCCACCTAGCCTAATTTAATTTTTCTTTTGCTAAAATTGTCCAAGTAAGGGTTCTGAGGGAAAACCAGACCTCAGAACGAAAATTTCAGAAGTCCAGCATAGAAACTGTAGCAATACGTTACTACAATTTGTTACCATTTTTTTCCACAACATTTTATTTTAAGAATAAAATTTCTGGCTTTTCAAACAAAACCACATTCTTAGCCGAGGATTTTAATTTTCTTCCGCATTTTTCCATTTAACAATATCCACAAATATTTCAGTAATTTGTTTTCTGTTGGTTAAATAGAAGTTTTAATTCAATCTGGAAGTGATCTCACACAGGTTTCTCTGCACCAGATAATTGACCCTGCTTTTATGGCGAGGGCACCCTCAGTTGCTCTGGGCTGGTGCCAGACCCTAGTATTTTTCTCTGGAAGGGAGGCACCATATGCTGAGCAGAATTACAGCACAACTGCTGGTTTGATTGACTGCTTTCTCAGAACGGTCAGAAGCTTAAAATGTGTAAAATGTGTGCTTGAATAACTACTATCCCATGGCTATTCCTGTTGGGAGTGCACGATGAGAACCAACTTTCCTTGCAAACCAGGTACCACACTGTCACTATTTATCCCTGCTTCTATTCTGAAGATAGGCAGTCTGCCTGGGTCAGTTTAGGTAGTGAATGCTGTTATCATCAGTGTCCAGAATGGGAATATGATTCTCATCCTTGGGAAGTCCTTTTTGTGCCTCTGTTACTCACCACTTTAAGTTGCTCCTGGTGGGAAATGCTCTCTCTCCTGTTGTTTTCCCCACTGCAGTGCTCTGGGCTCTCACCAGAAAGGAGAAGGATGGGGTGGTTCCTGGTAGGGGATTTTGTGGAATATGGAAAAATAAGTGTAGTTACTTATCTAAAAAGTCAGTTTAGCATGTTCTTTCCTAGCCAGTTACTTTGTTGAATTATGCAAAAGTGTACATTTTAAAGCATTTCTGCTAAAAATATGGTAATAGCTGCACTGATGAGTGTGTATGGTAACTGGCGAGTTGCAGAGTGGTCCTTGGTACAGAAAGCTTGTGCATCAGTGTTTTAGGTAAAAATCATTTCAAAGAAGAGAATGCCTGCATCAGTGGTTTTTCTTCTCTACCTTCTCTGTTACCAAGAAGTTTAGTAAAGAGGATGAAGAGTACCTCCAGGTGGAATCTACCCAGGAAGGATACAGTCCCCTCCTCTTTATTTTCTTTTGATTTTAATCCCATGATCTAACCAGGTCACATGTGACATTTTTAGTAGGTACCAGCAAAAGGAAACACACTACAACCACTCCATATAAATATATATTTATATAAATTTATATATGGAGGTAGAATCACAGAATTGTTTAGGTTGGAAAAGATCTTTAAGGTCATCAAATCCAGTTGTTAACTGAACACTGCCACGTCCACCACTAAACCAAGTCCCTAAAATTTAGGTATGGAACATTAGCTATTTTGAAAAAAATAAGATAGAGGGGAGTTCTATGTATCCAACATTTAATTTTGTCTTAAATTATCTCCAGGGATTAAGGATGCAATTTACTATTGAACTCTTACACTGGTGAATAAAACAACAATGATTTTGTAGTAGAAAGAAAAATCTAGTTACTTTTCTGCTCCCCAGTAGCACTGGCTATCTGCAAATGAAGGAAGAAAGCCAGTGCTGTTTGTTTTAGTGTAAACAGTGAATTGAGATACATCTCATGAAGACACATTTTTCTTCAGTCTTTCCAAGTTTCTGAGTTTGGATGTTTGTAAGCATTACACAGGGAGGTGTGGCAAAGAGGATGGAAGGAAATAAATGACCCAGTTTGAAAGCCAGTCTTTGGGGGTTGGTTTGATCAGTTCATCTGAGCGCTGCACATGCATTTCCCACTTGATGTTTTTTCTCCAATCTCTCAAACAAGGAGCAGAAGACTTAGTGAAGAAGACACATTGCAGGAAGGTTGAACCCATCACCCAGGGATGGGCTGCTTATGGCAGTGGTTTTTGTTGTCTCTCTTCTTTGCATGCTGGGCAAGGAGAATGGATCCAGCACTTCCAGATGTTCTGCAGCACAAGCCACTGCTGACTGCAAGGCTCAAGCCAAGGCTGCAGCACACGGGTTTCCTGTGACTGCTCAGATTGCAATTTGCCCCCAAAATGGGAAAACAATACAAAAACAGTTATAGGCAAAGATAAATCCAACATTGCTTAAAACTGTTGGCTGCAGCTTCCACAACTTGAGGAAGTCCCTTGGCAGTGAAGAGCTCTGGGTGATGTTTATTTGTGATCTGTGCAGTGTTTTGTATTTCATCACTAGGCACAGCGAGGGTTTGGTTGGAGATAAGATAGGTTGTATCTGATGGACGATGTCTTTCTTGCCTGCTGCCTCAGGGAAGAAAGCTGACCAGAAAAACAGACTCCTTTTCATTGTGCCATGCAACAGCAGCCAGGGAAAATGAGGTCCTAATCCAGTGGTATAGCTCATTTTTCTCAATTCCTTCACAACAGCTCTCTTTACTAAATTAATGCGTATGTCAACTCTTGTCAGAAGCTCTTAGCAATGAACAAATGAGTTCAACACCATAATCTAATAAACAAATAGATAACCTGTTCCAATTTTGTTCTGAGTGAGGCAGTGTTCCCCTCACTGGGTTGTTTTTCGGACCCTTCACTCTGCAGAGGAGAAGGATAGTATGTGGGAATGCAGCCTGTTTCCCCTCCATGGCAGAGTTTGCTTTTCTGATTTAGATGCCCTGATTTCCATTTGTTTGTGTGGAAATCTCTGCATCTTAGCAGGCTGTTTTCTGTTGTTTTTTAAGAAAATAATTCAGAACTACTTTTGTCCCTGTTACTGCACCTGAGCAGCTGGAGCTGAAAGTAGTATCTCATACTAATTGGTGCACAGGTAAGATAGACTTTATGCTTACTTCTACAAATAAACACTGGAGAGAAGGCAATGGAAAGCTTTTCCTGTCTGTGGACAGAGGTACAGTAGGGTTAGGTGACATCCCCGACATCCTAAAAGAAGTCTGTGACAAGGAACAGTGCTTAGAGCTTTTTTGTTAATCTTAGGGCTCTGCTTCCATCTTCTATTTTAGTACAGATTTTAATTAAAGTTTTACAGTGCCATGGGCTATTTCTTGCATTGGCTCAACTTTAGTACTTCACTAAGCTTTAGTGAAGGACTGATCTATTTTCCACAGAGCTGAGTTCTGATACTAGCAGACCTCTCATCTTAGCAGACATCAGCATTACCAAGATAACTGCCATGTATGATGTGTTCAGTGTGGGAGCAGAGCTGGTGTACTTGCATCATGTTTAAAAAAGGGGTTGTTGAGGTGAGCAAACTAAGTCATCTCTATGGCAGAGAGGTTTGTGTGGCACATTGGCTGGAATGCTCTGTGCCACAGTCACATGGAAAAATAAGCTGGAGAGTCAAAATGCAGCCTTGTATCGATGGCTTTGTGCTTAGTGGTGTGTATTGCAAATGTAATGTGTAGGAAGTTCGGCTGATGTGCATGGAGGAGGACAACCCCGCACTGGGTTGTACCTGCCTGCCCCTCCCTGCGACCACTGGGACTGCAGAAGCATTGGCTGGGATTTGCTGGGAATGATGGCAAGGCTTGGTGTCTGCAGCCACCAGTTGAATGAAAACGCAGTCTCATCAGAAAACCCCATTGTTTTCACAATGAGGGGCATCCACTGTGGCAAAGCAGCTGAGATTTTGCATAATTTGGGGAACTGAGCCCTTTTTTCCTATCCTCGTGCTAATTACTGCCTTTGGGGTGTTTTGAGAGGGAGGTCAGTGAGTTCTGTTGTGAGCCCTGGGGTGGAGGGGATTTCCCCTGTTGGTGACCAGAGCTGGAATGAAAGATCTCTGTACAGGACAGTGACAACAGCATCCGTTTATTCTAAATTAAGTTGCTCACTAAAAACTGCATCACTTGCAGTGAACCTGCCAATGCTGTTCCTTTTAACAGTCACAAACCTGTGGTCAATACAAGGGGTCCAGCCTCCAGTCCCACTGAAGCGCCTGGATGCTAGTAAAGCCCAGTTATCTCTTGAGAGGGGGTAAAAAAAGGCTTTTGAACTGCTGCCTCAGCTCAGACCCAAATGTCAAAGCAAGCAGTGCTGGATTTCCCTGTTGGCACACTCCCACACAGCTCCTCTGTCCCCATCAGAGTCTCATCTGCTGCTCCTGAAAGCTTTAGTACCTTATTCTGGCTCTAGTAACACTGGAAGAAATCCAGAGCAATTCCAGCAGAGCTATTTTGGATTTGTGTTTGCAAGAGGAATTGCACCTAGAGGTTTTAAGTTAATCGCACGGTCATTTTTCCTCTGTATATTTAACCACTGAAGTTAATTAACATTTCAAAGTTTCACAGGCTGCTTCTTCCATTATCTCAGCCAGCTGTGGTGAAAGGCAGGAGGGTGCTAGTCTGACTGGAGCTGTACAGATAGGAAAATTGCTGGGAATTGTTTCCAATGAATCCCAGGGGTTTGAGTAGTTGGATGGCAGGGTGAAGGTGGAGGTGGGGATGTATAAACTGCCATGGTACACGTTGCCTATTGACTTTTCATGTAGTAAACAAAATCACCAGATGATTGTTGGTGTGGGTTTTTTTTTTGTTTTGTTGTGTGTTTTTTTTTTTTTAATTTGAAGTGAATATTTTAAGCAGGACTGCGATTCGTAGTCCTGAACTGTAGGGGACTAATGTTCCTGTTCTCCAGCTGGGAGAAACTAATTCAACATCTTGTGTTGTAAACACTCACTCATTTTAACTGATTACACCTCCAATGTTCCTCAAATCACTAAAATTACTAATTGCTATTCCTTACACATCAGAGAGTGAATCCTGAATAATTAACCCCAAATAAAATTAGATGAATTGGCCCTTTTAATTAGAATCCCTGCTGCTGTTTGTTCTGAGCTTCCTTTTCTTACTGTTAAGAGACTTTTAGAATGATTAAAACTGTTTAAGACTTAAACAGCCAGTGACCTTTTAATACAATATAAATCCATAAAAGCAATATTTCAGCTAGCAGGTGGTGAAGTAAATTTTCAGTGCAACTACCTGACAGAATCAGTATTCCATTTTTAAATGCGGAGGATGAAATTAGCCGGTGTGGGGCTTTTTTTTCTCTCTCATGCTTATTAATACAGTAGCTGATTAGCACAAGTAGTTGAAATGGTAGGATTAGTGATTGGTAAGAGTGGTAATTTAAGCAGTGCTTTAGGTTGTTGGAGGTGCTTTATTTTAGGAATCACAGGCCAATGTAGTATATTTAGGTGGATTGTGGAGCTGGTGTGTCATCATGCAACATTTTCCCCTGCACCAATGTGGTGTCAATGACCAAAACATTATTTAAATCATGTGCTTTCCTTGTCTGGTGATGTGTGTTAAATACAGATGTTACAGGAAAAATATTCACTTTGGGAAACTTAGTAAGATGTGTGTTCACACTTCAGAGCCAACCAGGTCACATCTAGCTGAAGTTTTCTATAAAAACCCTGTGGCGTCACTCTGCAGTATGAAGTTTCCCAGACCACTTAGTAATGCTGATATTCTGCAAACTTTTGCAATGGTTATTGTGGAATACAGGTTCACGGTAGCCTCAGTCAACCATATTTTAGTCTAGTGCTCAATGAATTAGGGTTTAGGTGTAAAGTTTAATTGTTTCAATGTATATCTTCAAATACCAAGCTTTGGCTTCCTGCAGTAGAAGGTAAATACTTGACTGGGCAGTACCTGTATCTGGTCAGTACTTTGCCAAATGGAGTCCATTTGGATCAGGACAGAAACACATCAGGGAGGGGTTTGCTCCATCACTGTCCTTAGTCTGGTCTCTGAGTCAAGGTTGAGTTGTGTTTTTCAGGTGATTCAGACTGATTCCAGATGAGCTTCAGAGTCAGAAACTATCAGGATGACGATGAGAAAGCTTATTTTTGCTTGGAAGGAGAAAAATGAAAAACATCTGGGCATATAGTCCTCAGATGTCAGTCAGAGATCTGGGAAGACCAGTGTGAACCCATTTTGTTTTAGTCTGCTACTCCTGAAAGTTTTAATGCTTTATTATAGCTCTAGTAACAATGGAAGAAATCCAGAGCAATAGGTTTCAATAAGTTATTGTTTCAGAGAAGAAATAGTTTTGATTTTTTGTATTGTATCACATATATATTTTTTGTATATATGTGGAGTTTCCCCCCAAAGAGTCTCTTCTTAGTGAACATGTGAGACCTTCATTTCTAGAAGTTCCAAAGCTGCAAATCTTAAAGTCTCAACAACTGTGACAGTCAAGGGGGGAGGCAATTACTGTGCTGCAATTCATTTGTTGGCTGGCAGATATATCTCCTGAAAACAAAGAACTGAGACACAAGTCTGATTCTGCAAAACATGAAGTGCACTTAAAAATCTAAAGGATAGGCTGTAAGTGAGAAGGGTGCTTGGTGCTTGAGAAAGGATGTTTTTCTCAGCTCATACTTGGACCCAGAAGACATCAATCAGCCAGTGGCAAAAATGTTACCAGTTTCTGTTCAGCCTGACAGGCTTGTACTGATGGAGATGTCTATTAAGGCTTTGAACAATTTTTTATTTGTATACTTAAAAGCGTTATAATGAAATTCCTAAATCTCCTTGGAAAGTGTAAAAGAGGAAATTTTAGGGCAGAGAAGGGTAACACCTTGCAAGTGCATCTGCAATGCCACAGATTCTGTCGGAGCCAGAAGCCAGGCTGGGGCCTGGCAGGCATCACTTCTCCTTATGGCTCTGCTATAGTTTCCCAGCATAGCCATAATGGACTCACTTAATTTCTGTCTAATTACTTGTATGTACAATATACAAACGTTATATTGCTTAGAGTGGAACATTAGCGGAGCTGACAGTATGATGTCTTGTGGTTGCATCGGGTGATGCTCCAGTGCAGGAGCAGGCACAGGTCTGAGAGGATAGCTCAGAGCTGCGGTTTCACGGCGTGTTGCGCTGTTGTATCTGAAATAACCAAGCAGGCTCATGTGTCTCACTGTACAACCCCTTTGTAGGTTGACGCACGGTCTTCACAGCTGTAAGAAGAAGGAACAAGTAGCTGGTGCAACAAGGAGTGTTTATTTTCTGTACTAAATGTATGGTAATGGGTAGAGATTTCTCATTGTAAGAGCTGAAGGCAAGCTGTGTTGTAGTGTGAAGAGGGGCAAGATGTGACTTCCTGCCTCCAAACATGCCTGCCTCAGGCCTGCTGATGGGGAGACTTCCCACCAGAAGTCAAGTCTCTTCACCTGCCTTGAAGTACAAATTGCTTTCTGGAGGTGCCTTGATGTCTTTCTGTTGACAGAACTCAGTGCAGTCACTCTTATAACTTGAAGTACATCCAAGTGTTCAGGTTGATGCCAGGTGAAAGTCAACCAAAATGCCAGTCTCGGTGCTGAACAATAATCAATACTAATGAGCCTTTTGCTCATCTTATCCCTTATTCACAGCCGGGCTAAATCAGTCAGGAGAGGGTGAGGGCTCAGGGTGGGAGGTGCCCTCCACCAGCCCATGGTTAACTGGTAACACAGAGCCCCATTCCCCTGCGGCTGCCGGTGCATCCATGCAGACCAGGGGACGGTCCCTTCCCCAGACAGCTGCTCACATAGCTGTCTGATGCTGAAGGTGGTCAGCTGTGGGTGGCAGTGATACGCTTCCCCTGAACATGGATTTTCCTGCCTCCTCCCACGGCTTGCCCAGCTCTGAGCAAGTGAAATCTGTCTGGCTTATAAAGCTTTGGGGTTGAGAAAAGTCCCCAAGGAACACTGCAGGGACACCCTGCCTTAAAGGGAACATAAGCTCCTCTTTTACTCCATCAAATTTAGACCTGTTTCGTCCACATGTCATCTAGAATCATACACTGCTCAGGACACAGATTTTCATCTTTGTCTGCTTCCCTCTCTGCCAGAGGGAGACTTCCAGCAATGCCAGTAATAATAATACAGTAACAGCTTTCCCTTCTGCATCCGAGGGAATACTCTCCTGTGAGTGCAGTGGGAACAGCATTGGGTCCTGTGGCTGTGTGTGGGAAAGGGGAAAGCGCAGTGGCAGAATAAATAACTAAAGCTGTGAAGGAGAAAACCCCATCTGTTTGCAGAGGACCAGGAAAAGGCCAAACATCTGCAAGGTCCCCCTAGTTCATAAGGCATCTGCTCTCTGCTTCACAGTCTAGAAATCTTCCTATTTCTGGGGAGAGTGGAGCCAGCAGCTTATCTAATACGGGAAGGAGTCAGTAGAGATAGTCTGGGATGCAGTAAAGCCAGCTGTCTCCTACTGCAAAGAAGAGTGTTTTCTTCCAAACTCTAGGAGAGGACTCTTCTCTTTTTCTGCCTTTTGCTCCTTTTCTGAAAAATCTTGCTAATGTTTTTTTTCTTTCAGAAGGAATGAATCTTCCAAAGTGGCAAAATGGTATTTGTTTTGTATTTGTTCTAACAGTTATTGTTTTCCCATTCTGTTACAGCAATTGTTATTTTTCCCTTCTGTTTATGCACAAAATCTGCCCTTTTTCCTGTCTCATCCACTCCAACACATTCTCTACCTCGATTTTTCTTAGGTGTTTTGAGTGGTTGTAATAAAGCAAGTGTGTCTGACTAATGTGCTGTGCAGGGAGATCAGTCGTTGGCATCGGAGCTGGGATGAACTGGGTAAAAACATCATCTGAAGCATATTCTTTGGGAAGTATTTGTCCGCTGGAGTTGAATTTGTTTGCAAAATTCTGTTGGCTGGTTGGAGGGTCATTTTCAGAGCAAAGGAGAAAAGTTTACTTAACACTCAAACATCCCAGCATTTTTTAGAACTAAACACTTAGATACTAATTTCAAAATCTTTCTTCTTTTCTTTTTACTCTGTATTGTATTTCACATGATTTGAAATAAAAGATTGGATTAATTACAGGGCAAAGACAAGGATACTGCAGATGTTATTGGGCATAATATTTTTTAAAATCAATCCTGAACTCTATAATAGTGTAAGCCAGTAGGTTTCATGGGATTTTATGTATTGGAGCAACATGGTTGTCCTAAATTAATTTTCAATGTGTTGTTTTCAAACTGTCTTTGAGCATCTGTATTTAGGATGATACTTTCTTAGGGATTCAGAGGGGGGTTTTTTTGAGTCCCATTCGTGCTCACTTTGGGGAAAATGGGAAGAAATTAGTTTCCTGGGAAATAACATCCCTGAAAGTCCTAGGGGGAGTTTGTGTCTTTCATAGAGTGATTAGAAATAGAAAAAGTTTCCAGAGCTGCAGACTTGTCTGTTTCCCATGGCAGATTGCATCGAGGTGCCCAGTGGTGCTGCCCAGCTTGTGCCCATGCCTGGGCTGGGCTGAGCCCAGGGCTTTGAACCTGGGCACAGGTGGCCCAGAGGACTGTGAGTTACAGGGTTTTGGCTCAACGCTTCTCTAAGCAGAGCCTGCTCTTTGGTATTTGGGGATGGTGCTGAGGGTCTCTAGCTGGGAGACAGTGTGATTCTGCAGGGAGATAGAGAGGGTAGAGTAGGGAGTGCATATTTCCTTCCAAAAGGGTTACAATCCTCCAAAATCCTCAGTTCCTATATATACACTTTTATTAATCTGAAACTTACATGCCAGGTGCTGCACACAGAAGAGCCAACTGCAAATAGCTCTTTTTGCAACATCAAGCTTCATAAGAAGAAATAAAAACATACCAAAGTGGTCCACATTGCAGGCAGCTGCCTTCCCAGGAGGCAAATCCAGTACTAATGGCAAATGTTCTTTTTCCACCCTTAGAAGGTGCTTTGAGAGCCTGGTGTCCTGGTATCCTGGTGCCTGCAATCAGTGCTACTCTGCCCATGTTTTTCTTTCTCTTTTCTGCCCCCATGTCCCATGAAGTTCTCAAGGATAACTCTCTACTCCCATGTCCCATTTCTGCTAAGCTAAATGGCTCCACAGCCAGTATGCTGCTTTGTCATTCCATCAACATTTTTGGAAGTTTAGGATGAACAAATTGAAGTGTAAAAGTTTTGTACATCAGCCCCCTTGTAAAAATCCTCCCAAGTTAAAAGAGGTGGATGTTTCTGCACTTGCAACTGGACCATCATGTGGTATTGTCACTGAGAAGACTCTGTAATCTTCCCAGAAATTTTTTACTTGAAGTTATAAAGTCCTGATAGGGAGAGCGAAATGCAAAGAGTGTGGCTGCCTGCAAGAAGCAGGGATGCTGGCGACAGGCGGGTCTAGATTTTGAGTTCCAGCTCCAGCCCTCTGTCCCCTGCAGCAGGGAGTCCCTACTTTTAAACAGCACCTGATGCCGTCTTTACAGGGATCAAGAGGAGTTGGCGTAGTTTAGCACACAAGCAGAGTGAATTGGATGGGATCCATTGCAAGGTTTGACATGGGGTATTCATTATTGCAAGTTTTGTAGTTGCCTGTGGCAGGTTTGAGATGCAACTTCAACCTATAGAGCTGCTTATTGGTGCCTTCAGGCTTCGTGGCACATCACCTTTTGCTGTGCAGTCTGAGCACCTCTAAGCAATCTGCCAGTGTTACTGAGCTGTCATATCCATCTCCTGAAGCAGCGAGGGGTGCAGGTTGCATCTGAAGATTTAATGGTTAAACATTGTGTTTTGTCTTGTACCAGCTGGCAGAACTCCAAGTACAGCAGGGTTCATTCTGATCATCCATGTCGTGATGTGGGGAAGTGCTCATGAGCCTAAACTCTCCCATTCTCTCTCCTAGGGGACTTTCTTCCTCCCCCGCCACCTCCTGTGGATGACCTCGGGAATATCACATCACCACAAGGTGCCTTTCCTCCCCCACCCCCTCTGGATGATGTTACTTACAAAGTGCAGGTAAGAAGGCAGGAATTTTATCATTCATGCAGAACTGATCCAGAAACTGTGGAAATGAATGAATGATAATATAATGAGGTGGCAAAGTTCTGTAGTTTAAAATCATGTGTCAGGAATAACCAATTCAATTTTAGCAATCTTTGTTTCTCAAACAGGGAATATTTCCGTTCAAAACTTGCTGGGTTATTAAAGTATTTTTCCCATCCGGCTTGAATTAGAGGACTAATTGCTTTATGTCCTTGTGATGGTGGATGGGAGTGAAACCTTCCCCAAATGAATTGTTTTCTGGAATGGCCATCTCCTTCCATGGACTGTGGAGAGACTTCAGGGCAGTAATCTGATCCTAAAAGTGCTTTGTTTCAATGCCTAAAATTAAGTGAAGCAAATAAGCCCTGGCCCAGGCTTCAATGATGTCACTGAGACCCTTTTGACCCCCTCTTTGCTGGGTTGGATCTTCTAGATTTGTCATCTGGATGAAAGCATCTTCTAAAATGCATCAGGTGGTGATGGTATGTCCAAAGTGGATGTGGATGTACCATGAACACCTTTGAAAGATATGAACACCTTTGTGCAGACATTGCAAGGTTGCCTGTAGTGCTGGCTACTCTTGTGTTTGCTCAGGCACATTCTGGAGAGAATGTGCAGGGACAGGCAGTCAAGGTGATCAAGGAGTGAGGAGCTGATCTTGCCAGTGGAGACTAGTAGAGTTTGTCTTGTTAACTTAGCGAAGGGAACGCTGATAAAGGGGTATGGTTGCAAATTTGAATACATTTGGGGAATAAGCCCTGAACTCAGCTCTATGTGAGTGCTTGTGCAGGAACAGGAGATTCTGAGCTTGCCAGGAGTGCCTTGATGCTGGTGTTTAGAAATTTTCTAAGCACTGAGGCTCCAGAGGTCTGCAAGAGTCTTCTGTGAGGAGTAGTGAGAACAAAGAGAGCATGGTCTAGGTTTGAGGTTAGTGAGAGTTGTGTAACCATGTACTGACAGCCATAGAGCTGCCCTTGATGGCCCTGGAAGATTGTGGCAGTCCTGTGTCTCTCGGTGGGTTTGAACCTGAGAATAGGCCAGCAGGCAGACATTAAACAGGATTCGAGAGCCCTGACTTAGGTCCTGACCCTCTCACAAACTCTAGAGTTAATTCATGTACTTTATGCCTTGGTAAAAGGAAAACATTTCCCTCCCTCGTGGGCTTTCTGTGATCTCCTGCCCTTGGCAAGATGTTCAGATGTTATCGCAAAGCCTCAGCCTGTTCCTTCAGTGGGTTCGGTGTTGGAAGCAGCCTTTGAGCAGGAAGGGGTTAATGTGGATTGTATTCTCTGTTGCCAGGAAAGGCTGCAGCCGTCAGGGACTTTCGCCAAGTGCAGAGCATGGCTTTTCCCAGCCTTGGGGGAATGAAGTAATTCCCGAGCAAGTGTTGTTCTGTCTTTTATCTCTCTGAGAAGAGTGGACCCCATGGGAGCAGGGGAGCTTCCAGAGCACCCTGGGAAAGTGTGGAGCAGCAGAATCCTGGTGAAGGCAGGGCACTGCCTGCATGGCTGCCCTCACAGGAGTCTGGGTAGTGGGAAGGGGTCATGGTGCCCCACATGATTCCTTAGGGTCAGGCTTCCCCTTTGCCACGTTGCCCAGGGAGGAGCTCCTGTCTTCAGCTCCTCATGCCTTCCCTCCTGCCATGGGTCCAAAAGTGTGCCTGAGGTGCTTAAGGCTGTCACAGGAATGTGCCCCTTGGTGGAACCACCCAACAGGATGCTGAGCTCATGAAATTGCTATTTGTCACACCCTTTCTCTGTAGTTTTGGGAAACTGGGGATGGAGCTGTGTTAAGTGTTGGGTTTTGGCAGGAGTTTGGCTAGAGCAAGATTCCTTTGCATGGTATCCTGTTAGGAGGAAGGCAAGCCTATTAGTTGGACCCAAGCACTCCTGCCTGTTACTACCCCAGACGTACTCTTAATGCAGCAAACACAGCTCCCTGCCTTTCATCTGTGCTCTCTTTTTACCTATTCCCCTTTCTTTTCCCTTCTGTCCTCTGTAGATCAGGACCAGACAAAATTCAGGGCTAAAGTCAGGAGCCAGCTGGGTTTTTTGTTGCAAGATCAGCTCCTTATCTTTTAGGTGCAGCAAAAGCTGTGCTGAAGGGAGCTATAAAGCCCAACAGAGGAGGAAAAGGGCAGGTGGTGATGGAGAAAGCTGCCCAATGCCTTTGTGAACCAAAGTAATTTTTACAACTCTGGACAGATACTCTCGTGCTAAAGCAGCAGAATGAGTGGTGATTGCGTTCCTTCTGCTGTGAATCCTTTCTTAGCTCTCAGGATGTGGTTGCATGAAATCAGGGATCTCATGAGCCTGTGTTGTATTAAGGTCCAACAGGCTGATTTTGCTCTCCGATGTCAGACCATTTCATTTCCTTGTCTATGTTGCCCATTGCTAAATGTAAGTGCTCGAGCAGCATACCCTAGTCCTGAGCACTGACCTGGCCTGAAGCTGCTGCCTGGGGTGATTTGGAGCCTGTGGACCCAGTTAGAGCCCCCCAGATCTCCTCCAGAGTTTAAAATGTGTCTGTTCCAGCAAATAAGCCATTTTACCTCAGAAGTTTCTATCTGGATGGCACAGTGCTGATGACAGCTTATGAAAAAAGGGTAAACCTTTTTATACTAAGTGTTAAGTTGATGAGGACAGCAGAATATACGTTCAGTTTATTATCATTTTGTGTTTTACTGTTTTCAGACAGCTAAAAGCTGCACAGATTATTACAGTTTAAGTTGTAGCTTAAGAGCAGCAGTTAAAATAATCATGCCCAGTTTTCATAGGCCTGTTTATCTCTCGATCTCTATTTGGACAGTGGAACTGACCACTTAGGATCAGATCCAAAAAGGTACTTTAGTATCTCACTTATGCTCAGATGGAAATCAGAGGAGGGCTGGGTCGTGAAATACCTTTGTGATACATCTGGCATTTTCCTGTAATTTGTTTTCCCATCTAGATCTGTCATATTCGGATTCACAGCAGGGCTGGGGAGGAAAGGGGAAAGAAATTTAAACTCTTTTCTTATTAAATGGAATGCTTAAAAAAATAGAAAGAAAAGGAAATATTTATTTTAAAAAGAGTGTATTTGGGCTGGGGAAGGGTTGTGTTGGGAAGTTCCCCTTTGGCTGCAGTCAGCCATTGAAGGACTTGTTCCCAGAATGGTGGTGAGGTGCGGCAATGGTGTGTTTGACAAATAAGGACATGAGCAAAGAGCCTTTTGCCACATTGGCCTGGGCTCAGTTTAAAAGAGAAAGAAAAAAAAAATTCTGGACGGGAAGAAAAATGAAATCACTGTTTGTCAAAGGGAAATAGATAGGTCTGGAAGAGAGGGAAGCAGATTTTTATTACGTTTTTGCCTTCTAGTTTCAAAACAGGCATTCTGCCCAGGCCAAGGAAAGCAAAAGTGAAAAACTCATCAGCCACCTCTCGAGTGCCCTGTTTGATCACAGAGAGGGACCCTTGCTCATGGCACTGGCAATTTCTTTCTTCCTCATCAGGCAGGGTTGCTTAGGGAGGAGGATTGTGCACAGTCATTTGAAAAGCCAATCCCTGCCCTGTGCCCCATCCTTGTAAAGGCTGTCTCAGGTGTCATGGGTTCTGTGGGGGCTTCAGGTCTCCACTGGCTTTGAAATGACCAGTTCTCCTTAAAGGAATGGTTCAGAGCCCAGCATTTCATGTTGGGGCAGGACCTGGGTGGCTCAGAGGAGATGTGACCCTCAGCTGCTGACTTGCCACGGGCCATCTTGGAGAACATCCATTTAAAAATCGCTACTGATTACCTGCATGTGCCAATGGGTCTGATTTTCGTTTGGGATCTGAGATGCTGCTGCAACACGCAAGGAGAGGATTGTGTTCAGCTGGGGGAATGCCTCTTTCCCAGCAACCCCTGGCTGTTATCAGTGTGTTTTTTATTGACAGGCAAGAAAACACTTTACGAAAGAAATACCAGTCTCTTCCTGATAAAGAAGCTGGAACAGGGAAAGTGCTTTGCCTAGGTCACCAAGCTGACCAGTAGGAGGCTAAAAATAGACCTGAGATCTCCTGCATCCCAGAGCAATTCTGTCTGCTACATCCCACAAGAACTGCAAATTAATAAGTAAACACTATCAGCAGCTGAACACAGGAAGAATTTAGGATATAATAAAGAGAATGTGAAGAAGCAGTTTTAGGTTGGGGGTTAAAGTGAAGAAATGATCAGACTTTGAACAGTTGCATGAAGTACAATATGAGGTAGTTTAATATTCCAGTTCTCACTATAACCACCTATGCTTGGAGGAGCTGCAGGGCTGCAGCTACATGAGTAGGGAACTATTCCCATGTTCAGACTTCCTGAACTCACTGGTCCTATCATCCCATTGTGATATGTAGAAAATCAGCCGAAGGGCTCAAATTCCTATTGCCAAGGAATTTTGGAAAGAGAAAAGCTGAAATGCTGTCTGAAGGCGTATACGCCTTCCTTCAGGAGGCTGCTCAGAGGAGACCTATCTCGCTTCTAGTGCTTGCGCCTGGGAGAAGGTGGGAATGTGTTGATAAATGCGGGAAGCGAGAGCCTCATCCTGTTATGGAGGAGGCTGCCAGGTGTTTTGCTGTCTGACTCCGCTCCCCGCGAGTGGCGGTGGCAGTGCCTCTGTGGGCTGTGACTCACCGGCTGAAGAAACAGCCAGAACAGAGGAATTTTTTTTATTATTATTGTTTTTTAAAAATTTCTCTCTTCTTTTTTGGTACACATATGGACAAATATGTGTAGCTGGGGAGGAAAGAGCATGAATTTTGCCAATGGGGGGTGCTGTCGTAAATAGCACATCTCCTGTTCAGTGGCTGGGCTCTGCCTGTGGATGCTGGACTTGCTTTAAATCAGCTGCCTTTTAATGTTTGGAGAAGCTGAAAAGGCCAAAAAGAGCAGAACATGTGTTCAGCCTCCCTCTAGTGCTAGATTTTGTTAATCATTGGATTTATTGGCCTGGATGTAGGTGCTTGCTGGCAAGGAACATGGGTAACACAGGGCAGCTCTTGCTGCTGGCCAGGCTGCCTGACTCTGGGCAGCAGCAGTTGCTCCCAGCAACTCTGTAAATAAAGCCACAGTCTGCGTGTATTGCTTGCATTCAAGATCCAGCTTTTGCAGATTTTTGGGACTCCTAACCTGATTTATTAAAATCCATGTGATAACTGTCTGTCTTTTATCTAAATTGAAGCTGTGTCCAACAGTATAAATAAATTATCTAGTAATGGTAGCCCTCTTACTCAAACCTTGGCTTTGGAGGAATGCTTTTCATCTGTCTCCCTCCTTCTGCCTTCCTCCTGTGTTTGAGAAACAGGAACGTGCTGTGCTCAAAATTAGACTTAAACAAGTAACACGTATGCTCTCTATATGTTTAAATGCTCGGTGGGTCTCTACGGGTAGGTATGTGTTTGCTCTGTAATAGGGGTTTCTAGGCTTTAAGGTGAGAAAAATCAGTACTATAACATCTGTATATGTTGATGAATATTGCAATGCATGGGACATAAAAAGCTTATTTTCTCATATTTGTATATATATGTATACACCCTGTAGATATCTGTACAGGAAATGCATCATGAGTGGGGATATAGAGCAGACCTCCACGTTGTTGGGAGCAAGCATGCACATATTATCCCTACTGCTTTTTTACCCCTTTTTTGTGGGTAGCATGACCAGTAGATCCAGGATCACAAGAGAGAAGGAACACTGAGCACTCCTTTCAGGCAGCTCTTGATGCAACCCATCTTATACGCATGTTTGTTTTACAATGCCAAACCACATTCTATTTTAAATCTTTAATGAACCTCTGTTCCCATCTATGTAACTTTCCAATCCTTTCTCTCTTCAGAATAGACAAAGATGCTTATAATAAACCACAAATTTTAGTGAAAGGGTAAAGTGGAAAAGTTGTAATTGTATGGCGTAAGCCTGCCATTCATCTCCCAGCCTGGCTATTAATATCTTGGCAATGTTATAATGCAAGAGAGCCTTTAACAGCTGAACCTCTCGACAAGGACTACAAAGTAAGCAAGGATCCAAACAGTTAACTGTGCTCATTATTTTCATCATGTTTATTGCTGTGTTATTTAATGTATTTGCTATGTTATTGTTTAATACAATCAAGAGCACAGGATGCGCTGGGACCTGCACTGGGCACACTCATGCCTTCTTTGGGAGGAGGGCCGTGACTGAGCCTGGGAGATGCTTTCAGAGATGGAACAGGGCAGCTTTTGGTGTTCTGCCATACAACATGATGAGGTGAGGGAACAGAAGAAAGCAAAAGTCTAATACAGATTATGTATAAATACGGGTATGGGACCTTCTGAAAAGTCATGAGAGGAAACAGGTCAGAAATGTTGCTGATTATAATGATCAGAGATGATCAAGGCAAATCCATCTGAGGCTAAGACACAGCACATGTGCCAGCTTGGGTCCAAACAGAAGGCTGTGATCCCCTGCTGCTGTGATTGAGGTTAAAAGCCCTGGTGGGCACCTTTTTGATCCTCTGAACATTTCTTCGTGGGCCACTGTCACACTGCCAGTGCCAGTGTCAGCCACAGCTGGCGCCTGCAGAGAGGTAATCTGTAAGCTGTGGTTAATAGAGACATGAATGTGAAAAGTAATAGGGGAGGCATGGAGAGCATGCAGAAAAAGCAGGTGGTTTTATCCTGTCAGAGTTGGTATCAGCCAGTGACAGACAAAAAGGAAGCAAATACATCGTTGTATCCAAGGTAGAATTATTTAAGCAGAGGGAAAATAAAAAGATAATGAAGATGTGGAAATTCTCCCATCAATGCAGATGAACTGTGTGATGAAAGAGAGTGAGATAACATGACCAATGCAAAAGAAATTTCCATTCTTCTCATTTCTGAGTGCTATTTGTATCTTCTGTTGGATTAGCAGGTCCTAGGAAAAATCTCCTGCAAGATGGGTTGCTCCTGTCTCAAATCCTGGGTAGCCTATGTTGCATTAGGGAACTGTAATGCAGCGACAAGACTAAAACAAACAGACTGTCAGTAGCAAGAAGGAATGCTAAAACTTGCATACGCAAATTATTATGGCTTTCCTATGAAACTGCTTGGGACTGGAAGATGTGGCTTAGAAAGTCAAAGTCTTTCCATGCAGCTTGGGCATGGTAATAGTCAGGAACGTGACAGAGCAGACAGTCGGATTTCCACCTTGGTTTTGGTGCTTTAAGTACTGTGATCATGTGAAGTACTAAAAGGAGCTTTGGTCAGACAAGATAAACGGAAATAGAGCCATACTGAATGGAGAATTAAGTTGTCACTAAATTTGGGTGTACAACCCTGGAGTTTTTCAAAGGGTAAGGCAAACTTCATCCTGCTTTTGATGAAATTCTATCTGACGGTAATGACATGTGGATATGGAGAAGTTGTGAGAGCATCTAATTTCCAAGAATGGAAGTGGCTGAAATGCAGGTTCCTATCTCTGTTTTTCAGTTTCCACTGCTGGAGAAAAACAGCTTCAGCTGCCATGAAGGTTGGTTTTGTTGTTAGAAAATGTTGTCTCTGTGAAGAGTGTGCAGTGGCTTAGAAAGCCAAAAGGTGGGAGAAATATCAATGAGAAATGTTGTATCAGAGCTGAAGGAATTTGTTCCAGACATGATTTTACATGTCTTTGCCATTAAACTCCATCTTTGAAAGACCGTTCTCCACAATTGTATTTTTCAGTTTGATTTGCTGATGAAAATGTGTGATGTTGATTAGCTTTAACAAACAAAAAACAGTTAAGGAAGAGCATCTGGAACATATCATATGATATTTTTAGTATTCATTTTAGTGGTGTGAGAAGTAAAATATAAGTGTTTGGGAAAGGTGTAGCACCTCCAAGTGTTGCTGAAGCCAGCAAACAGCCAAGGTGCTGTACGAACTCCTTTAATTCTACAGTCCTGCACCACAGCTTCTTCTCTCTTCATTTCCTCATCTGTGTGTCTCTCTTTTGCCATGGAAATGGTCTCATGTCTTGTCACGTTCCAGGTCTAGCCTTCCTCTTCAGTTCTGTTACTCTGCTCACTCCTGAATCACTCTCCTCTTTCTCCCCGTCTCTGGGTCTGCAAATTCCCTGAGTTCTGCCCTGCAATACCTCTCTCTGTGTGTTCTCAAAAGCTGCCACTGCTGAGATCTGTGCAGACAGATGTGCCATGGGTGGTGGAAGGGCTGCCATCAGGGAGCAACATGGGTTCAGTTCTGAGGTCGGCTGAGCCTCTGAAAGACACTTTGGTAAGGAGTACACTTTCTGTGCAGAAGTAAATCCTATTTGGCTTCTGTGGCTCTGTTAAAAGATATTTTCCTGAGGTCTAATGTGTACTGGAGGAACCACTTTTTTTCTGATGCATAAATTCTTACTGAAAGACAGCAGCTTACATTCGTCTGCATATGGACAGTATCAAAATAAACTTTGAAGCTCATCTGGGAGGGATCTGCACACTGGAGATTCTCACTGCATGGGAAAGACAGCACAAGTTATTTGTTGCTCAGCTTTCTGTGTAATTCAGGTCCCTTTTCTTCAGCTGAGGTTCTCACTTAGGAGATATGTAGAGTGTAAGGTGTCTGAACGAGGAGGTTGTTGTTAAAAAAGAAAGAAAACCCCATGGTCAGCCAGCCAAATCCAATACCAGACACACATCTGGCATCCTTGAAGGGAATGTAGAAGTGAGCGTAATGGTTTGGAAAATGAGATTGCAGATTTCTTTAAGGCAAGAACTTTCCTCAGTGAATCAGAGCTGTGGGGTTTGACCAGCTGAGGCTTGCCTGCCCCATGGACTGCCGCCACTGACCACTCCAAAAATGTGTAGACTGAGGCAGAGTCCAGATTTTCCCCTTCTCAGCTTTGGGACATATAGTAGATTTTTAACATGACTCATTTCCTCAGAAGCCGAACCCCAGCCATTGACTTTCATGTAGTTTTATACATCCATTTTGCTGACATTTTGCCAGGTACGCTGGGAATCCTTGCAAACATTTTGGCACTCACCCCTTCCTATTACAACAAAACAAGCAAACAAACTCAGAAGTATGTTATTATATGTTTAATTTCTGGACCTGGTGCTTATTTGAGCTGTGAAATTGACTGGCCAATTTTAATTTTACTTTTCTTCCTCAGTGGTGATTTCATAGTAGCTCCACAGCCCATGCTCAGGAATGCTTTCTCAAATTCAGAGGAGCTTGGCTGTGTGCTTAAACTTCATTAAAGTTGATAGAACTTAAGCACACATGTAAAATTAAGCATATGCTTATGTTTTATACAGCCTTTTTGCAGGTGACACAAGCAGCTGCATATGGGTTTCCAATATGTGATTAAATTCCAAAAGGAGTTTTTAAAAACAGTTTTAGTCAACCTTAATTTTCTGAAATTGGTAGCTTTAACAAAACCTATCTTTTTTGATTAAAATTGCTGGAGACGTGCCTTTTAAAAAGCTCTTTATTTAACTGTCACAATATGCAGTCTTGTGTGGGATAAAGTTTCTTCATGTAAATTTAATTTCCAGTTAAAGTGGTGCAAACAGAAAATGATGTCAATAGATCTTTATAGATGTGGCAGAGCTGTTTCTTTCTCACCTCTGTCGATGTGGGGGCTGGGCAGCAGTGCCCTTCTGTGTATCATGGATCATAAAGCTTTGCCTGATCACCCGGGGAGACCAAAAGCATCCAGCCTTGATCCACAGACATCAAGAGGTGGAGAAATCTTGGGAGTTTGTTTTAACATTTAATTACCTACAGTATAACACAGAAATGAATATCTCTGTTTTTTCCAAATGGAATTTCTCTAGCTTTGACTTCCCAACCTGCTGTATGTTTTTCTGGTTTGCTAGGTTGGACAATCTCCTGGGATCTGGTATTTTCATTCTGTGAAGCTGTTTAGATATTGCTGTCAAACTACTCAATCTCCGTCATAGGTGACACCAAGTGAGCTCTCTACATGTCTTCTTTTCAGCTGTTTCTGCTTTTCTGGGATGTCTCTCAAGTTCTTAAAATGCTGCGTCCCATACTGGACACAATATGTCAGCGCCAGACTCACCACAAGTGTTGAAAGGAGTAAAATCACCTTCAGTTCTGCCCTTCCCTTGCTCCTGGATGGTGCGGCACCACGCAGGAGACAGTGTTTGGTGTGGTTTTCCCCTGTGGGATATAAATCCAGAGTTGGGGGGCTGGGTGTGACAGACTGCCTTGTGCATAGGCGTGTGTTATTCATGACTTGTCAGATACATCCCGTGCTGTTGGAGGCATCCTCCTCTTACTTCTTTTCTTATGCCAGAAAAGGAAAGATGATCACGACTTGGCAAGGATGTGGAGATGAAGGGAGACTTTGCTCTTCGACATCACCACTGGATCTTTTATAAATGTAACATTCATGTCGTATGAGTCAGTGGGAAGGTCTTCCATTATTGCAGTGGACACTTAATGAGCTGTTTGGCTTCTACATTGATTAAACTTCACAACTGTATTGGGGTAATTGGTTACTCTTTGGTTATAGTTCCCCTTGGAGGCAGATGATGAAATATCAGCTATGTTTTTCTATTTCTTAGTTTTTCTGTAAGCAGCAATACTCTGCGGGGAACATCAGCTCTGCTTGATGGCTAATTAAACATTAATTTGTGATGATATTGTAGCAGATTTTAAGTTGGTGGGGGAGTGGGCAAAGAAAGGGGAAACTTTTAACAGTCACCATCATTGTCAATAATGAGTCCTAATGTAACTCCATTAATTAAGCGCAAAGGGATATATTCCCTGCTGGTGTAAAGTTAGTTAAAGTCAGTGAAAGTCATGCGGGGTCAAAAGATTTCATGGCCAGCTGTTCTTGCCCTGTGAAGAAAGAGGCAGTGATGTCCTGCCGAAAGCATAAAGAAAAAAAATGATATATCCCACTTCATACTGTATATTCTGCTGATGAACAGGAATGTTTCAGTAATTCAATTTAATTCCCAAGGACGAGTGATTGTAACTCCACCCAGAGAATATTAAATTGCCTTAATGGAAAAATAAACTGGTTTTATTCTCCCCCTTCTCTCCCCATCTTCCCCATTCAGTTTTCAAATAACTTTATGTGCCTCCTTAGTTTATTAATACACTTCTCATCTTGCTGCTGATTTTGCATCTGGTAGCGCTTAACACAGACAAGACTCCCAAGGCTTTTGATCAGACATGTTAAGTAAACTCTCAGGACTGTCGGGTCTGCTGCTCGGGCAGATGTCGGCTCATGGGACTCCTCCTCTCTCTTCATCCCCTGACTGTTCCTTATCAAATCCATCCTGTTACTTTGATGTGCTGAGGATTATGGTGCCTCTTCCCCACGTACTAGCTGACCCACAGTATGACGGTCCTCTGGTTGACTGAACAGCGTTTGTCATTTTTCTGTTTTTTGGTGTAGAGGCTCAGAGAAGCACTGCAGTTTTTAAAGTCCCATTTAGCCAACGTTGACATTTCCAGGACTTACTTCCATGAGCAAAGTGCAATGGTCAGAAACCCAGCAAAGCTGGATGCGTGTTAAAATGCCTTAGGTAGAAGTATAAGTCTGTGGTGCAGGCAGCAGGGAGCTGGATAGCACTGTCCTGAGGTAAAGCAGATGGAGGCTGAGGGTATCAGACAGCACAGGACCTCTGTGTTGGCATCTCTAGTTTCAGGACACCTACAAGCGTTCCCCTGGGCTGCAAGGAGGGTCTTGTTGAGTGCTTTGACCTATTTACTGCATCCTCTTTACTCCTGTCGCATAATTGCCTTCTGTTGTCCTGAGGGGTGGCAATGGGACATTCTGTTGTCCATGTCCCATCAGGGTCACCAGAGTTGTCCACTGCTGGCCTTGGACTCAGTGCTTCAGCAGAGTGTGCCCCAGGCCATGAAGCATTTTAGCTAAACTTCTATGATGCAGTTCCATCTGCGTCTGTTTTTTTTACTTATTCATCTAATATCCAGGCCAAATCCTCTTAAGAAGTCTGGACAAACCAGGAGTATTTGTGGCGAAACCTTCCCTCCAGCGTTGGGGGCAGGAGCTGCTGGCAAGGAAATGTTGTCCTGGGCTCTGCTGCGCATCCTACCCCTGAGCAGAGCCAAGGTGCTCGTTTTGGGATTGGAGCCTTGCTCAGGATAAGCAGAGGGCAATGGCTTATTAAACAGTGATGGGAGATGACCACTGTCACACAAACCAGTGTTCAGCATGGTGGCATCTTGGATCCAGCCTTCTGGTTATGTGAAAGCAGTGCCATCCTGCAGTGGAAATGCAGCTGGAGCTTGGATGTCATAGACAGAAGTTTGTTGTCTTCTGATGTGTTTTGTCAGGGCTAGGACAGAAAATAGAGAATTAAGTGTCCTTTAAGGAGCTGGCTTGGCCAGTTGGTTTAGTGTCTTCATCTTGGTAGCCTGAAGGAGCTTGGTTGTATCTCTGAGTTGTACCTCTTCATTCACACCCCTCTAACTGCTTTCCCTTCCCATGGCTCGTGTGCAGTTGACAATAAGCTCCTGGGGATGAGGATGTTTCCTAGGTATTGTATGTGAACAGTGCCTGTCACACTAATCTCTAGGGAAATACAGATCTTTATTGTTATACAGATTCATAACTGCAACAAAGTCTTTGCTGTCTTTCATCTATGCGTCCCAGGAGGCTGCGTGCAGTTGTCTGTGGTTTCTGTTGTCTTGGCTACAAGGAAGGAAGAAGTGGATTTCCAGGTGTTGGTCCAAACCCTTGCACTAAGGTGATGGTCATTTACCTGCAGAGACTGGAATGTGCCCACCAGCAGAGGTGACTCCTGGCAGGTGTCAGAGAACAGACAGAAAACATGAGTGGAGGCTCTATATGAATGTCTGCAGAGCCAAATCAGATCAGTGGTAGCCAGAGACAAACGTAAAAGGGGATGCACAGAACATTTTTTATTTATCATGTGTCTTGATGAAGTTTTCTTCTATGTGTTTCTCCTGCTGCTTTTGAAATCCATGTAAGGTGATAGCAACCACAGAGTCTTGCAGCAGAAGTAGCTCCACAGCTTAGCAGCATGTTGTGTGACAAAACACTTACCCTCTTTTCTTTGTTTTGAGACTGATGCCTTCTAGTTTCGTGCTTTTTTCTGTTACCTGCTTTCTCTGTGTTTTTTTAAAAATATTTTTATTATTTGTCCCTTTCATAAGCTTTCTACACCATAGAGAGGTTTTTAAATCAGTTGTTAAGGTTTTGCAAGGTGTCTCCTAGCAATGCTTAGCAAATTAACTTTTCATCATCTGCTTGTTCATTTGCCCCAGCTGAAAGCCTATGCAGTTCTTCATGACACCTTGTTGCTTCAGAAATGAGTTCGATCTGGATACCCAGTGCTCTCTGAGTTTCCCAGGAGTGGAGAAATGGAATGTGGGACTGTGACTATGCCAGACCCATGCCGTAGGTCTGGCTGAGCTGTGCTTGGACCTCAGGAGCACAACTCCCTTTACCTTACTGTGTCTCCTGCAGTTTGCAGTGGCACAGCTGCTGGTGTGAACTTTGCCAAGGGAAGATATTTCACACATTTATTGGCCCTTTTTTGGACAGTAAATGTAGGCTGGTGTTTAGTGGATGATCACCCCCACCCCATTTAAGCCCTGTTCCAGGTAGGCCCACCTGCCTCCTTATGGTGAGATCTTCAGAAGTGGCCAGAGTTGTGGAAATGTCGTTCCGTTAAATGACAGCAATGTCTGAGAGACACCAAACGGTGCCTTTGAACAGCCCTCTTTAAACTTTTCAAGTGTTTTCCTTTGGTCCTGCTAATATCCAGCAGCACAAACCAGGTAAGACTATTCTATGCCTGAAAAAAAGAAAAGCAAGGGAAAAATAAATCAAAACCTAACTTCCCTTTGGCTTTTATCCTTGATGTCATCAAAAGACTAAAAAGGATATTTCAGGCCTGGCTTTAGCCTCATGGAACAGCAGGGAAGTTCTTTTCTGTTAGATCCTTGATACAATCACATCTGGTGAAATCACTGCGGTCACATCTGCTGAAATCTTCCATCATTTCAGATTTGTTTCAAAAGACTCAATCTTTCTGCTTTTAAAGGGCATGACTTCTTTTCCAGCCCTTCTTTGGTGCCTGGACTGAAGATTAGACATCAATCAAGCATCTCAGACACCCTTTGCCCCGAATGCTGCAGTCAGCTCTTGTCTCCATGTGCCTGTGTGGGGGTGCAGCCTCTTGGGACTGTTTTAATTTACATTAGGGAATTTTTAAGAAAATGTTTGCACTTGTCTGTAAGCTCAGGGGAAAAGTATGCAGCAACTCTTCAGAGTGCTTCATTTTCCTGATAGATGCCCTTCAGGATGCATCTTTTTACCACTGCATGTCTTTTTGGGCTTTAGATGGCTTTTGTGACCTTGGAAAGAAGAATGAGGGAGAGATGAAGTAGCAGGGATGTGTGTCTGAAAAGGACCTTGCCTCCGGCAGTGATATTATTGGAGAAAGAGCAAAGAAGAAGGAAAAAAAGGAAAAATTAAACACAACCCCCAGCCTGAAGTATGTCAAGACTGAATCACTTCCTTTCTTATTCTTGGTTAATGTTTCTTACAGTCTTTCCTTGTAAATATAGTGGATACCATCAAAATCAAACACTTTTCTCTCCCTTGCCTGCCCCGAGCTAAAATAAGAGCCACATCCTTCTTGCTCTGTCTGTGGCTCTGTCTAAGCCCAGTGCCCAAGGCCATGGAGCATGAGAAGGGGCTCACTTCTTGTCTGGAGACTGTTCTATTTGCTCTTTCCACCACCTCAGTGCCTACCCCAGGATTTGGAAAGCCTGCAGAGTGTGGCAGGTGCCTGCGGTGGGTGCAGCCTGGTGGAAGCTGAAAGTGGTCGCTGCATTTATCAGCTCTGGCTCATTGGCTTTTACTTGAGGAAAAGACAATTAAGTCTTTCAGGGCAAAAGTCCTTATGTACTATCTACCTGCTCACAATTCCTGATTTGCCTGAATTCCACTCTGCTCCCTGCTTTTCCTCATTCTTGGATGTGTAAGAGGAAACAGTGTTGACGTGTTGCAGCTGAAGGAGAGCTCCCAAGCACCTCAGGCTTCCAGTGAAACCAATGAACCAGGAGCAGAAGGTACTGCAGGCCCCCAGCTTTGTTTTGAGTCAAGCTATGACCTTTCATAATAGCCATGGTGTTCATCTCCAGTCTTTCACTTGTGAGTTATGAGGTTATCAGTGACTTGTGATAACACAGCACGTGGACCAAGCTGATGCTACAAGGAAGGTTGTGTGTTTAGCAGTAGCTTTGCTGTCTTGGATGTGTTTGTACAGATAAAACAGCACTGCATTTCCCACTAATGACAGCTCACATTCCTGGGGTGCAGCTGAGAGGATGAGCTGGCCACAATGCTCAGAAACATGCTCAGCTCAGCCTTCATCAGATGAGACTTGAGCAAGGCTGAGGTGGATGGGGAGATGGTGGATATTGATGCTGGAAAATTGCACTGCGGTGAACAAAGTCCTGATGCTCTCAAAGTATTCAGGAGTTTGGCCATTGCCTTGTTTGGTGGAAAATACACACTTGGATGCTTGTAACTGTCTGTGTTCTATCAGCAGGTCGCTGGTGCAAATCCACCCTTCATGTTTCTCTGATACATCCACACCATTGGGCATCAGGATGATTTCCCATAGAGGCTTGGAAGCCAACCTGGCAGCCCACATTGAGCCTCTTGTCCGAAGGGGCTCATGGCTGTCCTGAGTTCAGCACAGCAGGGTAGCAGACAAGGCATGGAGAGAGGGGAAAAAAGAGAATAAAAGATAGGCATCTGGGTCTGGGTAGGGAAAGGAATTTGAAGCAGGAGCTACAAAGGACATCTGGAAGCCAGATTCTTCTCTTTGAGCCCACTGCAAGGAGCTGGCTTAGATAAATGAGAAGTGTTCTTGTTTCTCTGCTGAAAGCTGAAAAATGTGATAAGAGTAGGTGATCTGGTGTTGTAGCAAGAGGTGACATCTAGGGAAATCATTGTGCTTTTCATTTCTTTTAGCTCAGTGAATAGTCTTGCAACCCTCTTAGAACAGTAAGGCAAAATTTGAGACCCTGCATTGACCTTGGCACTTCATGTTCTGTAATGAATGTCCCTTGGGGTGGTGCAGTGGGATCTGTGGCACTGACTGGTGTTGTGTGGAAGGATTAGCAAAAGTAAAGCAACTTTTCATCAGAGCAGAGTCGGTTGACGGGGCTCAGGAGTGGATTACCATCACAGCTGCTCTGAGCTGCACACCAGGAATTCAGGGGCGGAGAAACAAGCCAAGCAGTGAAGCTCTCTGCTATTTTTCTGTCTTTTGACTCACAGCAGGGACTGAGCCGGGGGATAGGAGTGTAGGCGTTGCAGAAGTTCACGTGAATGGATGGTCTCTGGGATGAGTAATTTGTTGGACTGGGTTGGCTTATGTTTGCTTTTTGTCGAACTCACGTTGGCTGAGCCAAAGATAGCATCCTTTTTCTTTTTAAACTCATTTTTCCATATTCTGCTGGCTGAAAGAGGGGCTGCACAAGTGGCATGTCTGCAACAATGCCATAAATCCAGACTGAAATAGAATTAGCAGTTCTTTCTGGTTCCGGTGTTTGTATCTGCGGGGTCATGAGCTTAACCAGTCTGGGCTCCGTGGCGCAGAGCCGTGTCTGTGTGAACCTGTTGTGCCTTGGGACCTGGCACTTGGGTTTTGTTCCCGAACAATATCATAAAACTTTTATAGCAATGTCATGATGAAGAACATGGGAAGAGAAATAACCCTCTCTTGCTAAAGTGGGTTTTGCGAATGCTTCTCCTATTTCCCCATGCAGCACATCCTTTGGTTGAATATAGAGCACTATGGGGAGAGAGAAAATGGAACATTTGAGGAGATGGGGAAGAGAGAGCAAGCAGAAATCTGTCGTTGCGAGGATTACCATTTTTTAAAATGTCTTTAAAGTCCATTGCTGCCCGAGAAGGTCCTGACACATATCGTTAGTGTTATTCATTGGCAGTTTTGTACTGCATTGTGCTCCAGCATTTGTAGAACTGGGCTCTTAATCTATGTTTATTATGTTTTAATTGAATAAATAAATCTTTTACAGAGCTCAGAATCAATAGAGATGTTTCCATGTCATTTTATTTTATTTTTCTAGGTTTCCTAAGGACATTTAACTTTTACAACCTTACAACTTGTTCTGCAGTGTTTGCTAGTCAGCTATTGCATAATTGTTCTGGGGAATGAGAACCTGGGAATAATATGGCCCAGAAATGCTAAGAAGCAGAAATGAAATTGGCTGATCATCGTCTCATCGGCCACCATCCCTGGTCTCCAGGGTCAGGGTGCTAAGCAGGTCCTGTGCGTACTCTGGTTTCATTCCTGGGTCTGCCATTGGCTTGATCTATAACCTCACATGCTGGGGTCTTAGATTCCCTTTGTGTCTCCCCTCTCCTCTCCAGGCTGACTTTTGGCTGCTTAGCTTTAAAGTTCACTGGAGTGGAGCAATCACAGTTTTTCTGTCTGGGAAGCCTGTGGCAGTTATAGGCCAGCAACTGGAGTATGGAGAAAAACCAAACAAGGGCCATGAAGTGGAAAGGAAATTGTACTTTTGCAGATATAAAAGTCCAGGTGCCTACAGTTAGCCAGGAGTAATGGTCTGGGGTAATTCCTGTGAAAAATAATTCTTTTTTTGAACAATAGTTTGGATGGAACGACTTTAGCTCTATAATAAAAATAGGCAAGAAGAGTTGAGCTTTTAAGTAGTTTCTGACCTGACTCTCAGCCTTTTAAATGGTGTGTTCTTGCATAAAGCACATTGGAGCTTCCATTTTCTTGTTAGTCAAGCCGAATTTATTGTAATCCAATAAGATTTAATAATCATTAAGAACTAATGAATGCCTCAGCACGTATTAGTTTGGCAGATCAGAGCCTGTCTACTTTGCATAGCCTGTCTCTCGTTGACCAACTTGCCATTTATGTGTCAGATTGATGACTGGGGAGTTCTGTAAAACAGGTAATGATCGAATGCTCCTGAAATGAAATTTAAATAAAAACTATCTGGAACAGCCAGTGAGCCAAAGGAAAAGGCAACTTTTTGGCTTGGAAAATTGAAGTAACTTGGTGAGAGTGAAAGCAAACAGAGCTGGATTGTCTGTGGGGAGATGGTGGTATGATCTGAGCAGGCTTTGCAGTTGAAATTAGGTAAGTTGTTAGGTAATTCTTTGGCATTTTTATTATTGAAATCGTCAACCTCTGAATGAGCTCTTCTGCACTGAGTTCTGTGGTTGCACATACATGGAGAGACTGTCTGGGGGATTTGCAGATAAGTAAGACCTGGAAGGACAGAAGAAAACTAACTTAGGCTGAGAAAAGACTTTGACTGTAGTATTTCACTTGACTCAAGAACTTTGGTTTCTGTGCATGCTCTAATTGTGGGCTGGTTCAGTGGGGCTAGCTCCTGGCACCTACTTCCAACATGGTAGGAATCCTTAGCTGATTTTCTTAAATGTCACATTCCTGACAGAGCTTCTTAATTTCCAAAGCACTGAAAATGCTGAGGAGGAAGACTTTTCCTAGACTGTACCTACCTTTGTGCCCTGTCGGGAGGTACCATTGTTGAGTTGGGTGGTACAGCACAGAGATCCTTTCTAGAAGTTTTGGACTAGGTTAGTTTATTGAAAACAAAGCATGTGAATGAGTCTTCTTTTAAAATGCTTATTCTAGCAGGAATTGCAGTGCAACCCTTGAACAGTGGTTTGGGGGTCACGTGCTCTGCTGTGGTGCCAAGACCTAGGTTTTACTTTTTGAGGTGAGTAGTGGTGGTGAAAATTCATGTCTCTTCTCCTCCAAGTCTGTGCCCTTACTGCCCTGGGTACAAGTGGGGCTGGTCTATTTTGAAAGCAGAGAGAAAGCAAAATGTATTAAATTAGAGAGGGTCCTGGCTGAATGTTGCCATTTGCTCTGGGCATGGGTTTTCCTGCATAGTAGACATTTCACAAGGACCTTATTTATGCTATTTTGTGACTGCTTATTGCAAATCGCACCCTTCACCTTGAATCTGCTAGAAATGAACTTTTTCATTCCTCCTTGAAGGAGCGCATTTTTTAGATAGAGTTAGTGAAGAAGTGTTGAATCATACAGGTACAACTATCAGGAATTGATTTGAAATAAGAATAGGTGCATGTGGCTGGTTGCTGGCCATGCAGCTCTTTTCTGTGCTTTGCCTGGGATAGGGACATGGCAGAGGAGATGCACTTGGGATCCAGAAGCTCCAAGCCTGTCCCCAGCTCTGTTTTCCTAGACAGGTATTCTTGGTATCCTCCCTTCTTGTTTTGCCTCTTCGTCTCGGCAGTGAATTGCTGAATTGCTAATCCTCAAGTCAATTTAATACAATGGGACCATTGTGGGAAATACATGAAGAAAAGCCCCAAAGCAGCATAAACCCCTGTGAGATGGAGGCGTGCTGCTGGTTCTGGAGGGAGCTATGGCATTTCAGCATGTTTGTCCCTGCAACTGGAGAGCTATTGATGGGCATGGCAGCAGCTCTGTGAGTAAGAAATCACGTGGCAGGCCAAGTGGTTTGAGTAACTGGAACTTTTCTTTCTTCTTTCAGGTGAATCCTGGTGGCAAGACGCTTGAAGAGAGGCGGTCCAGTTTAGATGCAGAAATTGACTCTCTGACCAGCATCCTGGCCGACCTGGAGAGCAGCTCTCCATACAAACCTCGGACTCAACAGGTTAGTGGCATGTTGTGTAAACAGAGAGTGGGAGAGGGGCCAGCATCGACTTCTGGAGTCAATTTGCTAACTGCTTGGTATTTGTTGCGAGCAGGCATGCCAGTTTCTCCTGATAGCATCCAGATGTGGCTGTCAGTGGGGAGAAGGGCGCAGCTGCTCTGAGGGGGCATGGGTTCTAAAGCTGCCGCACCTCTGAGCAAAGGGCCTCTGATCCCGATTGTTAGATTGCCATGGAGATGGTTGCAGAAATACTTGCAAAACTGGCATTTCATTCTCCTCAACTTTCAAACAATAGCTTTGTGAATTAAAACCTGCTCGCTTCACAAGTGCTTTTATGCTTTTATTTTCTTGTCGTTTTTCTGTTTTGTTAACTTTTATCTGTCACACCATCATAGGGATCCAGATATCTGCATCTCAAGTTGTTTTCTTTTGTTTTTGTCATCTAATCAGTGGTGACAAAGTGGCTTGGACCATAGCTCAGCTGTCAGGGTGGCTGTAGCCCAGCAAGGCCGACAGGAATTCGCACTTCTCTGCTGTGTCTAGACGAGGACTGCAGGGGTGACAGTGGCTCAGCTAATTTTTGTCACTCATCTAGGTAGTGTTTGAGTGGAGCTATTTAAGTTCTGGTGAGATGTCATCTCTTTATCGGAGGAAGTGGTGACACCCCAGTGGCACTTTAAAAAAAGGACAGTTCTTGAGATCTCATAAAACTATCCCAGATGTGTTTGTACCCCTGCTTTTCCTTCCTGATCTCACGACAGGTCTCATTTCTTACATGTGTATGGGTCTGTAGGGATGTATGCAGCTATACATATGCTGTATTTATCTTACTAAAACCCCAAAGGTCAAAAGTATCAAAGGAATAGGTGAGTGATGGGTGCACAGCCACTATCCACACAAGCCCTCTCTCTGGTGTGTGGCTTTTTTGGTTCTTGTCATTGCTGCATTTCTTTTAAGTAGCTTAGAACCAGTACTTTTGGAGCAGAACTAAAGTAGTGATCAGAATCTGTTTAGAATTGCTCTTGTTTAAGTTTGTGAACTGAGCAAAAGCAAAGTGAAGTCAGATTTGTGTACTTTTCAAAGTGTCCATCTGCACACAGGGGCTCTGGGTTTCCATCCCTTCTTCAGGGACCTCCCTATTAAACTCCTCTTTCATTCTAGCAGCATGTGCACAGTTATTGCATAAACTTACAGACTTGTCCTTGAAAAATAGTCTAATTTGGGTTAGTCAGTCAAAAAGAGCAACAATGTAAACCAGATACAGTTCAATCCTTTTCCCAGTGAGTTTTTGTTGTTACGATAAATGAGACAAGGTCTGCTCAGGCATTGTATTCATGTGGGCCAAACACACACAAATGCACACTGTTACTGGGAAATGCTTTATAGCGTCAAAACACTGTGAGAGTTAAATGAAAGAGATCTGTGCTCCCCCTTTTCCTTGGCAATGCCTGTGGTCAGCTTCAGCATCTTTGTAGTAACTTATGTACCCACTTCCCTGAGCATTTCCAGTTTGCTGACACTGCTGCTGACTGTCTCCTGGTACCTCTGCCTTTGGGATCTGGGCTTCTGTGAATCAGTTGGGTTTTTTTCACTTTTATTTTAAACCTTTACCATTAAGAAAAGAATAAAAAAGTCACAGCATTCAGATGGAAACTTCTGCAGGTGTATTTGAGTTTCTGGAAGATTTGAAGTCATAGCCCAGGTCTGGGCATCAGCCTCCAAGATGACATGTGCTGTTTGGTGCACATGCTCATTCCCATGTGTTTTTGCCCACAGCTCAGGTGGGGCCTCTGCAGACTTGTCCCCCCTTACCCAGGAGTGACGGGATGATTAGGCTTCCAGGTGCACTACACACTGCAGTCCAGTGGGCAGAAGAAGCTGAATTTCATCTCTGAGATCAAATCCCAACTTCTTTGTTCAGTTTATCAGGCTTCTCAGGATTTATAGGTTAACATAATGATGTCCTGTGAAAAGTACAGATAGAGCAACTTCTAACTAGAGCTGTTAGAGAAAGAAAATGCCAGAATTGGATGTATCATCTGCTGTAATTAAAGAGTACTCAAACAAGTCCTTGAAAGGTGGAACTAGAACATAAAGCTTTGATATTTTCCTTTGTTTGATCTGTACTAAGTATTAAAACTGGTGAGTCATTTGATGGTCTTATAGTAGGATAATAGATTAGCCTGCAAATTGTAAGGTACTTACTCAGAACATCAGCACATTTATTGGATTACACCTTAGCTGACCTTCCCAAATTTATCAGGATAATGGCTGCAGATAGGAAAATAGAGTTATGAGTTGTTTTCAGAGAAGATGTTTTCAGTTGTGCTTATGTGGTTAAAGCATTATAATAATTTTATAGGAATACCTTGCCCTTGGGGATACTCCTATTCTGGAATAAAAGAAATCTTATTGTTAGGTTCCTTTTTTATATTATCTTCAAGACAGTTTTAAAGCAACATAAGGTAAATTTTGACATAGTTCTCTCTCAGTGGAGTAGGAGTGATAGCAGGGTAATAACAAGCAGTTTATTTGACATACACTGCCCACTGGCATAAATTCACACAGAGGGAAGCTCTATTGATCCTTGATATGAGTTCAGAATTGCAAAGAGACACACACTGCACAGGAAATGCCTCTGACACAGAGGGATGCCCTCCACAGTAGGTCTAGAAAGTCCATAATGTTTCTCAGAATAGGTGGGCCAACGCCAACCCCCGGCAATGTCTCTTACCCAACAGACCAGCTGTTGAGACATGGATGAGCATGAATCTCTGCACCATCCCTGCATTACTTACCTGGGTGTCGCTCTGATAACATTATTTTTTTTTGCACCAGGCAGGTGACAAGGACACTGCCATGGGCTAAAAATGACCACCATTAATAGAAGGCAGGGAGAGAATCTGGGCACCTGTGGTCAGACCACCTTGTACCTGGTGGTCCTGCCTAATTCAAGGCAGCTGGGGTGGAAAGAAAAGGTGGAGAAGTCCCCTGATGGCTGCTTCCCATGCCTTGGGCAGAGGAGGTGGGATGTTGCTGTCCTGTAGAGCTGTGTTGCCCTCTCCTCTGAAGTGATGAGTTTGAAAAGCATTTTCTCAATGTGTATCCTTTATAGAGCAGAAAAGACCTTTCCTCCACAGAGCAGCAGGTTTGGTGGGAGGAGATCATTCTGCAAGTCAGGATCCCAGCGGGAGTAAACCTCAATATGTCTAAACCTCAAAGCGAAAGATTCTCTCAGGCTTCATTTTTGGAAAGTTCTGGTTTTGTCTTGACACAGAACCCATTCAGGAGAGGTTTCCCAGCCATTGATAGGTTACTTCATATTGGCCGTCAATAATGTGTGGGTAGCTTTCAATCGCTACCACCTCAGAGCCAGACTCAGTTCATGGCTTGCAAGTGAAAGTCACTGACTGAATCACAGAACCTGTCAGAAGTGATTTAAATGGAGGCTTTTCCTTTTAAAATTGCACATCTCTAAAAGCACAGAAAATTACAAGGCTAAATCATCATAGTTACCCTCAATACAGTAGCATCTAAGGATGTTTTCTGTCATGTGAGGTGGTATAGGAGAGAACATGTGTAAAGAATTCAACTTAAGCTGAAGTTCTAGAAAGGACCTGTGTGACCTTCACTGGCATGGCCCGTTCCAGCCCTCTGGTACAGTGAAATTGAAATGAAGATGGCAGCCAACATGACCTCAAAATTGCCATGACTGCAGTGGCATGTGAGATATAGCTTGCCTTGGGTTTTGTTTGAAAAACTGCAGATGAGTTATGAAAAAAATTAATTAATGTTTTCCTCCTGTTTGGTAAAATTCAGAAGTGCTAGTGTGATGAGCAAAGGACAGAGCTCCTCTTGTGTAGCTGCAATGTGTTTCCGTGTACATATCACACCTTCTAAATTGCAGTTACTCATTGGAAAGTTCAGAGGCAGAGAACAACCCACTGTGTCTTTCATTAGTCAAAGGAGGCACTAGTAAAAGACAAGACATTAGGTGAATAACTTCCATGGATGGGAACAGGGGCTAGTCCTAAACTGTGTGAGCCCCCTTGAAAAGAGGCCTGTTGAATGCTGTGGCCACCTGCCTCCTCTATTAAATGGTATTTTTCCCAGTTTTTGCCTGTTCTGCTTAAATCCTTGCTTAAGAGATCAGTGCAGCAAGCTAAAAAAAATTACAAAAAAATGCTAAATTTCAGCTCATAAAATAAATGTTTGCATTTTTTGAAAAACAAGAAAACTTTGTGGCTCTGGAGAAAGGGCTTCCAACAGAGACTGTGAAAATGAAATACTGGAAATAGCAGCACACGAAAGCTCAGGATTTTTTGTCCCTGCTGTGAATTATGTATTGAATGCTGATTGCTTTGTCTGGAATGGACACCTACCTTCTGAAACTCTTGAGCTTTATCCCAAATTTCCAACAGAATGTCAGCTTGGTGAAATAGCACTTTGTGGGAGGTGTACCAGGTCATAAGATGTACCTGATCCAAAGGCATTTAGTGTTTTTTTTTTTTTTTAAAGCAAATACTGTGTAGCCAATATTTGTGTATTATTTAAATAGAAAAAAACTTGCTTGATCATGCATCATGGTCAAGATGAAATCTATTTGTGTACAGCTCTCAGAGGCAGCTTGATCCAGAGGGAACTGGGCTGGCACTCTGGAGACCTGTTTCGTTCCCAGCTACCACTGCTGTGCTAAATGACCTTGAATGCAGCATTTCCTCAATGCTTCCTCTCAAAATCTCTTCTGTCCTTGTAGCTTGGGAACTGCTTCAGTGTGATTTGCCTCTTACTGCCCATGTATATGGTATGTGGCCATGCAGAACTGTGGTCTGAAGGCCTTTACGTGATGTGGTTGTACAAATAGTGGAAAAGAGTTATTTTTTTCATCGAACAGATGGGGAAAATGAAGGCAGAGTTAGACAAGATATCTAAGGCTTCATGCGTGTGTCCCTACCTCTGTGTCATTGCCCCCAGTACAAGACATCTGCCACTACCCAACACTGCCAGCCTACATGAGTAATATTTTGAGGGAAAAGAAGCTTATTCTCAATGTGAGCTGCAGAACAATAAAAAAGTAAAGAAAATTAAATTAAAAAATCAGTGATATATTTTCATTAAGTTCCAAACATACTGGGAAATAATGTCTTGAAATGACTGGAATTTAAAAGGGATTTAAATGTTTGACAGCACTGGTTGTTATTCCATCACTTTTCCTGACAACCAGTTGAGGATAATAAAAGAAGTGAAAAGGCAATGGATGTATTTTCTAGCAGAGTGATGGGACAGGATTGAACAGTATCTGCTATAGAATGGCAAGCCATGGAACAAGGCAAAATGTTGAGTGCTGAAGACTCCTAGGAGGACTCTTCCATGTGAATTTCTAATTTTAGTGCCCCACTTACAGCTGTGTCAGGAATGCATGGCTAAGAGTTTGCGTGTTTTATCTTTGTTTATGCAGAGCTTTATCTCTAACCATGAATAAAACCTCCTACTCAGCAAGGAGTAGCACATTCCCCCAGCTTAGAGAAAGATCCTTATGATTGCTCTTGGTTTGGGCTATGAGGCCCTGTGAGAAACAGATTGCTGAATTTGCTAGTCCAGGCTCAGAGTTGGTTTCATTGTTCCTGTTATTTGCCTGAGCCTGGTTGCTTAGGTTGGTACACAGCAGAATGATTTTGCAAGTGAAGTCCACTCCAAGTGGAGCATTTGCTAGCATCTCAGTTGTCAGGAATGTTTTTCTTTCCTTTAAAAATTTAGGGTTGCAAGCAGATTGAGATTGATTTGGTGGGTTCAGAATTAATCCCTCCCTCCTGTAGCATTCATGTGACAGAGAATTTTATGGTTTCTCCATTATGGGACTCGGGGATATGTCTGTTTCAGATATTCAGGTTGGGCTGAAATCAATGGCTTAACTTCTGTCTTCTTCACATGTGATATTTGAGGTAAATAAAAGTTTCCTGGCCTCTTTCTGCTGGTCTGAGCATGTGGGCATCTGCACAGCTTTGCTAAAGAGGCTTTTGTGTCCAGCAGCACAGGGTGGTAGCCAGGCAGTGCTTTTCCTGTTGCAAGCGGTTTTGTGTATTTGCTCACTTGAGGTCTGTGCATTTGGGGTTTTGTGGGCTTTTTAATCTCTTAGTCTGTAGGATAGAGAAGCTCATTGGGAATAAACCTATCTGCTGAGACTGAGAAGCATCCCTTGTCCATCCTAAAGCATTGATGACATTTTGGTAGGACCATCCAGCTATTTCAGAACTTCTGTGATACATACTGCTTTTCCTGAAGCCTGTGAGTGCTACCATTTTGCCACTGACTTGTATGGCTCAGGGACACAGATGGGTAACACTCTCTCAGAGAGGTGTGCCTACACTGGTGTTGAGCTGGTGAGCTCCAACGCTTGTAGCAGCATCAGAGGGCTTGTGCAGACTCACTGCAGGGCTGCTGGCTAGGGCTGTTCTCAGTGGGCTGTGACAGTTTTGCCATAGTTCTGGACATCAGAAAGTGCATGGGCTGTTTTAAAGATGAGGTAACCTCTGAGAGCTGCACTCCTGCTTCTGGCTGCAGCACACCAGCTTCGTGCTGTTTGGAAAATCCGGGTGGATTACTGAAAGAAGAAAAGGAAACGTTCCATCTGGAGTAATTTCAGTAGGTTCCTCCCAGCATTCAAGAATTAAAGACTCTATATCCAGAAACCCTTCTTTCTGCGGATCCCCTCCCCAAAGGCAGAGTGACAGTCCCACCCTGCCTGGTTGGTGTTTGGGATGGTCCCAGGGTTGAAGCTTTCTACGAGCACCCCAGCGGGTGCGCTGGCTGTGAGCAGCACACATCTGTCACGCCTGACATGTCTGCAGGCAGGAGTGTGCACAGGACAGGGATGTTCAGCCACAAAGGTGTGAGCTGGGAGGCATAGCTGAGGGATGATTTCATGTGTGTTCAAAGTTGGTCTTTCTGTGTATGAAGGGGAAACTTTCCTATGCTCATCAGCTCCAGCCAGTGCATGCGGCAAACTGACTCTGCTCTGATTAGCAGATGCTTGAATCGGTTGCATCTGCTGGTATGTATTAAACCTTAATCCTTTTGATAAGAGCATGTCCGTGAAGATTTTTAAAGAAAGTTTTCTGAGATCCCAGATTATCAGCTTGTCACAGATGAACAGGATAAGAGTGACCTTTGCAGGATATTATTTCTTCCTCTTGTACTATCATCACAGTGAAAATAAAGCAGCACTATGCCTGCTGTTTCTTTTTTTCTGATATATAATCAAGTTCACAGAAATATCAGTAAGGTTTTCTTTTCCTCTTTCCCCTTTCTCTTTTTTGTGTCCATTTGGGTTTTCTGCCTACGTGCTTGGCTACAGCTTTAGATGACAACTAGTGTTGGATATATTGGACTTTAAAATCTGTGCAGGCATCTCAAATTTGTGTGTGGATAAAGATAAACATTTACTTTGGGAATGGTGATAAAAAGCAAATAGTACCTCATAATTTGGTCTTTTTCTCATTCTGCATTTGTGATTGTTTTGCAATGAGGAGTTGAGAGCAGGGCTCTTATTCTCTAAAGCTGTTCAAGGCCTTCTACCTATTGTTATGTTCTGTTTTCTTTTTCCCCACAACGGGACCAAGCTGCTGTATACCATCATCTCAGGAAGCCTGTCATCATTTCCCCATCCTTGCTTTTTGGCACTCACTGTGGTTTGGCACTCTTCTCAAAGGGACCCGACACACTTCACAAGCTGTCCGTGTGTCCAGCCAGCAAAGAGCAGCTGCCTCTAGGGCAGAGACCTGTGTTTTGTTGGGACGCAGACTCTGCTTATGTTCTTTCATGGGTCGATGCATCTGAGTGCTTCAGTGGCATCAGATTTACCACCATGACAGCAGTCCTGTGAAATAGGGAAGTATGCTGGCTGTCTCATGAGCAGGAGAGGAACCAAGGCGCTGGGCAATCAGATGACTTGGTTTGTGCCTGGGTCACCAGAGGAGCTGAGGCCATGGGCACCCTGTCATGGATTTATCCTCCTCTCATAGCACATGTGAATGGAAGGGCAGAGTGAACGTGAGAACATCCCATGTTAGGAGGATTTAGAGAAGCCTCGGGTGTGGGGAAATGCATCCATCTCTGCCTTGGAGCAAGTGAACCAAGCAGGGGAAATAAAAGCCCTTATTTGCCTTCTGTGAGAGAGCGTTGCTTGATGCTCAGCTACAGTTTTGTGATTTACAGTCAACAGACTTCTTGATGTGATGCCTTGACAGCAAACCTGCAAGAATTCAAAGCCTCAGGCCCAGAAAGTTGTCATGTCCTGGACCTGTATCATTACTCTCTGATCTACTGAGCACTCCAGAAATGGGAAGTTGGGTTTTTTCCCAGCTGCATATGGCTGGAAGTTGAATTTAGTCCTCTGGCACAAGGCAGTGATTTCCCCACGCGTGCAGCCGCTCTCCTGCCCAATGCCCATCAGGGAAGTAGCTGAAGAGTTTTTAACTGAAAGCATAGTGGATTAATTCTTCCTACCCAGCACCCGTTGGTATCCAGCAGTTGGCTGCTCCCCAGGTATGGTTTGCATCCTGTGACCACTTTTAAGTGGGTCTAAGAGATGGGTGTATGTGTGAAGAACTCAGTTCTGGGCAGGAGGTATCTAGATCCATGTCCTGGGGAGCTGCAGTGAGGTGCTGGCTGTCCTCACTGTGGCCCATGGGCTGGCCCATCTACACACGTGCGCAGTGAGCTTGCAGACCCCTGCGTGTCTTGCAGGCAATCTGAACTTTTGATCTTCCAGACTGTGCTGTAACCAGGATCTCTGACCTGGAACATGGATTGTTTGGCTGACATACACAGACAAATGCCAAGGCTAATACTAGAGGGAGAAGGGAAGCAGGAGGGGCAGTCAGGAGAGGTAACAGATGAGAACAGGAAGAGTCAGAGTCTGCTCAAGATGCAAGATACAAGTCCATAGGAAATCAGGCTTCCTTTGCTCTGCTCTCACTGGTTTTTGTTCCTTTTGTGTTGTGTTTTTCTCTTCTGCACACAGAAGGAACCAGCTGCATTTCCCTCCCTGCTAGGGAAAGGAAATAGTTCAGAGCCAAGGGAACAGCACAGCAACTTACAGAAACACCTGCATGGCAATACATCACTTGGAACTTTGCTCCCACTGTGGCCTGTGCTGGATGTATTCCCCAGGCCATTTCCAGCAAAGGGGGAATGATGACTTTGTGGTTCGTGCATCACACTGACAGCAGGGAGAGCATTGCCTTGCTATGCTTTTGAATTGTCTTGAATCTATCCAGAGACCATTGCAGGGCAGGCACAGATCCTACTGGTGGGAGTTACTGTTGGGTCGTGCTCTTTTGAAGAGGAGGGCAGCTACCTTCTGCAGCTGTAGTTTCTAAATACATTTGAAAGGCGAAGGCTCAGGCATGCTTGGAAGCCCTGGCATTTAAAGTATGGCTTTCCCAAGTTTGTCCTGGTTACTTAAGGGTGCATGTTTGCATGAGCACTTGCAACTTTTCATGCATTTATCCTTGTCGTGCCCTGAGGAGGGAGAAGTTTCATTCTTTTGTTCTGCAAATGAGAACAGAGGCAAAGAGAGACCATGCAGCTCATCCTAAAACAGGGCCTTGGGCAGACATCAGTGATGTTCTGAGATGGCATTGTCGTTTTATGGTCCCTCCTGTCTTGCATAGTCTGTTTTTATAAGGGTCTGCCCTACCTCTCTCTAGAGAGGCAGAACCTCTCCCCAGAGCCCTTGCTGGCCAGTCCAAAGGCAGAGCAGATCTGTTCTCAGCCTCATTTCAGACAGGGCTGCCTGTAAGGATCTAGAGCCCTACAGAAATGTGAAAGCTGGTCTTGTAGTTTCTGCATCAGACCATGCTACCAGTATGTAAATAAACATGATACATTTCTAGCCTGAACATATCGAGATTATTCCAGATGTTCCTAGTTCAAAATTTAGTTCATTAAAGTAAGAGGCAGAGGCATCTGTGAATGGTTTGAGGGGCTATGTCTATATTTTCTCTTATTGATTGCCTTTTGCCTTCCTGTCTGGAACCTTTTGAGAGATGACTGTGATGCTGAAATGCATTGTCTCTTTCTGTATATTAAAGCTGCCTAGGCTAAAAAAAACTCCAACCCACACCCAGCCTGTATCTGAAAGCCATGAATTGATAGATCCTTGCTATAACTCTTCAAATAACTGTAAATTACTCCAGGCTGTTACAGTTTCATTGTAAGGAAGTTCCTTCCTTGACTCAGACTTCTCTGCATCACAGTAAAATGCAATTAGGTGACGTACTTATTGTGGCTTGGAAGCACTTACAATTCTCTCAGCCTTATGTTGTCAACTTTTGCTCAATAGCAGGCTTGTGGACTGTGTCACTGTGCCGGTGTTAGCATATATTATCACCATATGGTGTTTCAGTAGTGAATAGGAAACTTCTATGAGTATGTAAAAGAGGATGAAATGGAAAAAAAAATATTACAGCAAGATAAAACTAATGTGCTGCTTCACTTTTGAAAGTGAGCACTCTAACAAACTGCTGTTTCTATGGGAGATCAATAGTGTGTTGGTCTGGTGAGTATTGCTGTCTTCTCCCACAGATTTAAAACCAAAAACTAAACGAAAAATGGACCTGGCCAGAAAAATGAGATTTTGAAGCAGTTATAAATACTTCTGCCAATGTTTGCAGTCTGAGACTGATCCCTCCCTGCCCAAACAAAATATTTTGAGTCTTACAATGAATTTTTCCCTTGGAAGGAAGTAGTTTCATGTGCATAAGTACAGCAAGAGCAAGGGCAGGTTGTGCAGTTTGCATGGCATTATGTGTAAAGATAGTTAGGGTCGTTGCAATTGTCTCACTTGGTTGTCAGCATAACCCAGGTCAGAGACTTTGCCATCTTGCCATAAGTAGCACTGTTACTTATCTTTGGGTTGACAGGAAATTGAGTATGTTATCCACTCTGGAGTGATTTGTAAGATGTCAGTGAGAGCCCACTCCTGTCCCAGGAAGCTCAGAGCCATAAAGAATTGCCATCTTGTGTACCAGCAATCACTCCAGTCATTCTGGGGTCTCAGGCAATTTTGATGCCTTCTTCCAAAACCATTAACTTCTGATCCTAGGAGAATTCAAGAAATATGGGAGGCACAGTTGTGTTTCTATCCAGCAGAAAGCCAGGATGCCTATGCAGTTTCAAGCTGTGATTATCAAGAAGAGAAGAGAAGGTGCCGGGGTTGATTACTGTGCTGGTTTGCAGAGGGATCAACTGTGCATTACTTGAAATGTCTGTGCAGTTAAAACCCTTATGCAGGTTAAAAAATGATGGATAAAATGACTGTTGTTCAGCTGGATTTTTGAGCACTGTATAGTTCACCGGGGTGATAGTACAAATATTGTTTTGAATTCTATTTTATTTTTTTCTGGAAAGATTTTTACTGGAGTCTGCATCAGCAGCTAATGTCCAAAGTGCAAGACAGGGGATCAGGAATAGGGTGGCCACAAAGTTCATGGTGTTTTATGAGGCCCCAGTGACAGAGAGTTGCTGCCATGCTCGGGACAGCAATCTTTACTTCCCATGAAAAGTTGTGGAGATACCTTTCAGAGGATACAATTGTTAAGTGCTTCTTTCAGGTAAATGTAGATGGTACATGTTAGGTTTCGAAGGTACCTGGAAAAGCCAGAGCTGGCACCCCAGAGCAGGACTGTTTAATACTGGAAATCATCAGGCTTTCTGGAAAGACTTGCCTTTGACAAGACTTGGCTTTGACACTGTTGAGTAATGTGGTCATTTCTAACTAATGGCAATAAAACTGTAGAGAACACCTGCTGTTTCGATATTGAACATATGTGTGCGTGCTCATGTAAAATCACAAATGCATGCAGGTCTAGAGAATACAATTTATATTTGGCGTCTTTCCTACAGATTGTATTTCAGAACACCTTAAAGTCTTCCTGTAAATAAAATAATTTCAGAATTGAGCTCATTAATGGAGAGAAGAAGATGAGGTAAGGAACAAAGACAAAGGAGAAAAAAAGTGGGTTTTGTTTTGTTTTGTGGGCTTTTTAAAGGCAAAGCATCCATTTGACTAATTCAATCATTTGTTGAATGTACTCAATGATTTCTCAGGAGAACATATGGACAGTCTCAGGAGACTGCATGATAGGAGCTGCATGGAACCAAAACCAAAATGATGGGCTGATCACTTAAAAAGTATAAATGGAGGGAACATCTGAAGATCTCTGGCTCTTTTGCTTATGAGGCAGTACTGGATTATCCCTTGTAATCAGTGCTTTCGCCAGTCCAGTTTCAAATAAATGTAAATATCTCATTGCTTTCTTTGGGTGATTATTCCAGACTGAAATGTATACATCTGCTGAGAGCTGTTTGACTTCAGTATTTCCTTTCTTAATTTACTCTCCCTGTTCCGAATGGCACTTCATATATGTGTCCATCCATGTGTGCTCATACCATATGGATTTATACCATGTCTATACATACAGAGTGCAAGGAGGATGAAATTCCCCAGTACAGAACTGTAATAAAAGGACTGACAGACTGGGTCTGTAATATGCCTGACCTGACAATTAAGCAAACTTATTACCATGTCAGCCTGCCAGATGGATCATCTACTCATGATGTAACGTGTGTTGCTTCTTGAATGTATTGGAGTTCAGTTTCCTATTTTATGTTTGTTGAGCTGGGAAAGGGAGAGGGAAGAGACAGTTTTATTTGAACTAAACCCACTCGTTTCAAGTGTGTTTAATGATAGCAATATGTGACAGATAAAATAAAATCCTAGGCCCTGGTCCATGTTTATTTTAATTTCAAGCAATGGGGAGAGATGGAAGAGATAAAATTATAGGCTAAAAATGTCTCCTGTTGTAAAATAGCAGCTTGAGCCCTGAAGGGACTTTCCTTGCTGCACTCTGTAGGGTTCTCAGATACATCCATCAGAGCCTGGACGGGTAGGAATTTGGGGCTTTGACCCTGAGAAAGGTCAGGTTTGACAGATTGGCATCAGCTTCATAATTGTTTTCTCTTAGCTTAGTAAAGATATTAAGGCTACACTGAAAGAGTGGGGAGGAAAGAAGTACTCAGTCTGAAGCATCCATTGCTATCCTGGACTTTCTTTTAACGAAAGTGGTGAGTTCTCAGAACTGTGTTGTAGATGTGTCCCTGAGACTCCCAACCCCCTACCTGCTGTTGTATAACCTTGGCTGAGCCAGCTGGTGCCTCTGGGCTGCACTTCTGTTAAATAGGGAAAAAACCCATTTCCTTGCCCACCTGCTTAGTGTTTGGGTGAATGTTCAGTACCTGGTGTAGTGAGGATTCGTAAGTGATGTTGTACTATTCATGACTTACAGTATTTTCACCTGGACCCCTGGGGCTTTATTCTCTCTACTCTTCTGAACAGTAGCATGGGGGCATTGGGATAAAGAGTCTCTCTCTGAGGCTTATGTTGTACACAGCCTTGCAAGTTTGTGCAGCTGTTTCATTTTTCTGTGTGGCTGAGCTGGTAGAGCCAACACCAAGGCAGGTATCTGCTTGTTTTTGAAATACTTACCAAGGTGCTGTTCTCCATTTTCAAACTGTTCTCTGCTAGAACAGCCTAAGGACTCTTTATACATCCAAACCAGGTCCCTCGAGCTCTTAGTACACCTCTGAGGAGCTGTAGGCTCACTACTCAAGGAAACATGAAAGTGATCCTCTTGTTCTGCAAAGATGCTTGAACTGGCTTCCCAAGTGGAATGTTTTGCCCAGCAGCCAGGAGTTTTTCCTGTGCATAAGTACAGTCTGGTAAAAGGGAAGCGGTAATGATTAGCGCTCAGAACTGCCATCTCCCTTGGAGATGCATTTTGTGGGGGTGTATCTGTGCATCCAGCACTAATTCTGTCACATGCTATTGACTGGCCCTCTGTTATTTGCACTTCTCACATGCAGAATCATTTGATAAGAGCATTTTGCTATCCTGCTTTCTGGACTCTGATAAATGCTTGTGTAGGACTTACAGTTTACAACTGAGCTTGGAGGGAAGTCACATCTGGAGTGTATTCAGTCAAGTCCGTTTTGTCCCGACTCGTATCATTATAGTGTTGGTCAACTGTTGGTTTCTAGAAAAAGAAAACCTGCATTCAAAATTGGAATTTAAGCCTTGGCTTTTCAGTATCTTTCTATCATCTGTCAGGGTATTTAGGCCTGAAATTAAGAACCTGAATTTGTCCATCCTGTGTCAGATGAATGGTCACTCCAGCTCAGTGTTCTTCCCATTGAGTGCCAAAGAAAGAAGGCAAGAGTGGGGCAAATTCATAGCAACACTGCCTCAGAATATTTATCTTTGTCTAAGAATTTACAGTTAGTAGAGACTGGCTTGATAAAAAATTATGTCTTCCTTAATATTAAATCAGGGATTTTTCTTTCATTAGAACATCCAATTGCTTTACGAATGCATGTAACTCTCTGGAATTTAAAGCATCCCATGGCAAAGGAGTCCCATGGAGGTGGGGCAGACCCACCTTATTCTTGATATTTTCCATTTACTTCCCACTAGGGTGGTTTCCTGTTGCTTTTTTCTAGCACTGGAAGAGACAGAACAATCATTCCTCCTGTTTGTACCACTCAGAATTTAGCTGTCTCTTTTCAAGGTTCAAGGCTCCTGGAATGTTTAGTTATTTGAGTGGAATTTGAAATATTTAAGTCAGTATCAGTTTGTTTCTGATCAGGTATTGCTATCTAGCTACAAACTGGTGGGCTTGCATGCAAAAAAAAGTTGAACCTGTGTTACTCTCTTTTTTAATTTGCCAGTGACTTATTATGAAGCAATGGATTAGCTGTGGATTTTGTTTATTAGAGGTGAAGCCTGTGATTCAGCTGTGGAATTTTCAGAGTACCTTCCTTAGAGTCCTGCTTTTTTTCTGGTTTGTTTTGGTGTTTTTTGTTTTGTGGGTTTTTTGTTTGTTTGTGGTTTTATTTTGTTTGTTTGTGGTTTTATTTTGTTTGTTTGTTTGTTTCCCCTCAGTCATTACAGGATTAAATGATATGACTAGATCTTGACCTCTTTGCCAAACTTTGTGTGTGACTTCCAAAGACAGTATCCATGGGCACTTGGATGCTTGCAAATACCAAGTGATAGGAGATGTACAAGATTACTAATTTGGGAGAGTTCTGATTCAGCCACAGTACTTTGGAGTACTTCTCCCTTTCTTCTCAGACCTCTGACATGTGCCTTTATTTTCAGCAAGATTTTTAATTTTTCTAGCATTAAGTTTCCCATCTGTAAAACAGAAATGGTAATAATCACATATCCCACCTGGCTGTCTGACTTCAGGAACGATTTTCAAACCTTCAACTGAAAATTCTTCTGCAAGCACAGAAATATTACAGCTTATGTAAAAAATTGTTTCTTGCAGTGAAAAATCAATATATCAAATATTTTATTTTCTAAAAGGGAATTCAGCATCAGACTCTTCCAAATGTGTTAGGTAATGTTTTGCATTATAGATTGTGTGCTGTTAATTTAATTTCAAGTTCTATGCAGAGAAGAAACTGTTGAGTGTACTTTAGTGATTTATAATATGATTTGATCAGTGTGTTAGTAGTCTGGCAGATCTTAACTTTCAGAAACCCCTAAGAGTTCAGTACATTAGAGATGAATAAGCTATGTACATGAACATGTGTGCTTTTATTGCTAAAGCTAAATTAAAACTTGAGCCCTTTCAGGCTGAATTAGCTAGCACTTCTGCAGCTCCTTTTCTGTCTTCCAAAATTCCTCTGTGCAACCAGTATGAATCTAATGTGCTCTGCATTATTTTTCTGCTTTAGCATGGAGACCTAGAGAGACAGTGAAAGCTCTGTATAGAAAGTATTGTGAAGTGAGAGAGCGAGCCCAACAAAGCTAATTATACAGACACTCCCACTCTATTACCCTTTAGAGAAATTGAGCCTAACATTCTGCTCTGAAGCTTGTTAAACTGTTCTTTTTGGGTGCAAGGAGCTTATTGAGGGAATGAAATAGCTACACTATGTAATCAGAATGGGAATTGGAGCAGATCATTATATTTACTCATTTGATTAGCCATAAAATAGCTGCTGAAGTCCCCATTTTAAATCTGCTTAGCAATTGTGCAGCAGGGCAAACTGGGTCTTTTAATTAGAAAAGAAAAGAGATTGCAGTATTTTTTATAAGTAATAAATATATAAACATGCACACATTGTGATCCTGTTTATGTAAATAACCTCTTCCCTGTGGGTGTTCTTGCCTCTTAATTGTTCAGGATCTGTCTGCTTCCAGTTGCAAAGTAAAGGGGAATGACACATCTACACTGGAAAGCACAGTGTCTGGGACTTAAAATCCAGCCAGAGGTTTAGATTAGACATTAGGGTGAAACTGCTATAGGAGGGATAGGTAACCCCAGAAAAAGATGGCATGGAGAAACTGTAGGTCCTGGATTACTGGAGGGGCTTTAGGTCAGGTTGTGCCCATGTCTTTCAGGAGCAGTTTAGGCAGGGTCAGTCCTACCTTAAGGGAAAGGACTGGATTGAGGAATCTCTTTAGGTCCCTTTTGACCTGTGAGATTTTCTTAGGAGAGGTGAGTACATACTGCATCATCAGGGGCTTGGTTTCCTTTGACCAGCTCCCATTCCCCGAGGGAGCTGGAGTCTGAGGAGGGCTCAGGCAGGGCCACTGCATGGTCTCCTCCAGACATCTGAGACCAGCAAGTCCTGAGCTGCCTTGCAGTCACTGCCCGCCTTTGTGCACAGAGACTGCCAAGGATTCCCTGCTTTCTCTCTAAGAAAATGCAGTGCCCAGCCACTGATCTGTCCATAAAGGCTTGGAAATGAGCCATTACTGAAGGTTTCATTTTCCAGCTTCCTTTGCTATCTGAGGCACTTGCAAGTCAGAGCAAATGTTCTAAAGGCAGCAAGCTCTGTAGTAGCCACTGGTTTCCCTGTTTAGGACTGTCCCTAATGTTTCCTAAGTATAAAATATACCTTTAAGAAGTCAAAAGCTGTGAAAATATTTCAGCTTTTTATTTATTTGGTTTTAAAACAACCTGAATCAGAGAAATAAGCTTGGTTACAGAGAGCAGACCTGTTTTTAAAATGCATTAAACTATGTGTGGAGGGCTGACCATTGGTAAGTATGTGTTGTAGTGCTCTACTTTTGTGGGTCACTGAAAAAGTCATGTTAATAACGACAATAACAAAATCATTCTTTTGATGTTGCCTTTGGATGACAAGACCTTTGAGCAGCAAGAAGGGGCACAATAGCATTTTACAGTTACAGTTGTAAAGGATGAAATAAGTATTTGGCCTATTGACTTGGGGGTTTTTTTTGTGGATAAATTCTCCAGTATTTCCTTTTTGGTAATTGATTTAACTGGTGCCATGGATTAGAATCCACTTGCAAATTCCCTGAAATCCTACTGTGTTGAGAAGTCATCTCCAGAGAGGCTCAGAGCAGTCCCTCCCAGATGTGCTGTGGGCAGCTAAAAGGACACACCTCAGGGAAAGAAATGCCAGCACTGGCTGTTCTGTATCTGCCGAGGGACATTGTTGCCTGGGGATTGTTACTCTGGCATTGTTCCATAGCACTGAATTACATAAGGAGGACACTGAGCAGGCCAAAAATTAAAAGAAAAGGAAAAAAAAGAGTGCTATTATTAGACCAAACATACCATTAGTTATAACTCTGGGGCCAGGAGAACAAGCACCTAACTATAAAGAGGTTAGAAGTGTAATGTAAATTTTAATGAACATCTAATTCCCTTTTTAATGTGGCTGGGACACCTGCAGTGAACTGGGGATGTTCTGCATTGCCCTGCATCACTGTAAGCACCTCAGGGCCCACCTGGCTGTTAGGAGGAGCAAGGGAAAAGGGGGAAAAGGTGGTTCCGTTTTCACTTGATTGTGGCAGGTATTTAAGGACTTTCTCTGACGTTTTGCATACCTGTAGCTTTCATTGAAATTAATGGAACACTTGGCACTGGTGCCAGATCCTTTCCTTTTCTTTCCATCTACCAGCCTGTTTCTATCCTTTCTGTGCCACAAGGACGAAGAGAGCCCTAGTCTAGTCTCACCAGCATAGTATAAGCCAATAACTCACCAAGTGATGATCCTGGAGGAACATTTTTAATACATAATCCCTTTTGATACGTGCCTTTCCCAACTGAGCGGCTGATTCGCACCCGAGTAAGCAGGGTTTGTGTTTAGAGCACGTCTGTGAATTGCAATTGTTGACTGGATCAAGCTGTCACTGTGTCACTTAAATGTTACAATCTCTCAAGCTGTCACGATGACTTTTAAATTGAAGCAAAGGTGATGGCTTCCTTCTCACATCAACAGCCGTGCCATTTCTAGAGCTGTGCATTCTGGTGCTCTGCCATCTGCCTTCTGGTTTGAGGATTTCTATCCCCCCCAGCCTCCTTCATGGGGTTATTTGCATCTCACCTGCCTGCCTGCTCTGAGGGCACAGTTAGATCAGGACACACAGCTCCATGCTTTCAGTCAACCAGGTGTTTCCAGCCAAGAATGCAACTTTTCATAGTAATTTGGTGTCATTTGCATAGGATTCTCTCCCTTCCAGGGAAAAATGTACTCCTGTAATCTGATCTAAAAGGGCTCCTAAAAGAATTATTTAACTATTTCTCTAGAAGCACATAATAAATTTCCCAGGAGGACTGGTGCTCTTCTGTGTGGTGGAGGAGTGAGAAAGTATTTAGTGAGATTTCCCAAGAGATGAGCCTGAATGTATCTTTTCTGTAGACATATCTGCTATTATTGCTCATTGCGGGGACATGCTGCAGTGCACAGAAGCAGCTTTGACTTTGCTCGGGTTCTGCCTCTTCAGAAAGGGCTTTCTCTTCTGGAAAAGCTGATCTCACTAATGCTTTTTTAGGTCCAAACACTTGGGTGCCTCTGCTCAGTGAAGAAGTGCTGGATTGGGTTGCTGAGATGGTCTCGCATAGGTGGAATTAGCTGCCCTTGTGCAACGCCCCCAGCCAGCACACACAGAGCTTTTGATCTGTGAAGCAACGACAAGGGCACAGATGTTTCTGTTCATGGCCAGTTGTAAATGCTGGGAAGTCTCTTTGTGAGCTGTGTTTTGAAATTTGCAAAGCAACAAGTCTGATGCATGTGTTCATGTGACAGGCAATGGAGAATTCCTTGCACTTCTGGTGAATCCATCAAAAGTTACTGGTTTCATGCTAATCCCTTAAGATCCTATCTGCATTGGAGCAATACCCACCAGGAGCCTGAGGACCCAAGATTACAGTGTGCACTTCTGCTCCTGATCTGGTTGTCATGGTCAGTGATTTCAGATGAACAGGAGGTGGTGACTTTGTGTAAGGGCAGGTGAAATGCCGGAGCTGCTGTGGCAGCTGAGCACTTACATGCTGGTGGTGTTGCTCATAGTTACTGAGATTTTGGACAGAAGGAAAATAAAATCAAATCTTGAATGCTATGGGAAATTTAGTCTTTGGCATCTGAGTAGGAAAATGTGTGGCATTCGGCATCCACAGGGAACTCGGTGCTCAATTGGGCAAAGAGCTTGGGGAGCTGAAAGTATGACCTTCTATCCATTTTAAGGCATGGATGTCACTGCCTTTAGCCCATCGAGGCTAGCATTTTCCAATGGACGTCCTTTCCCAGGCTAAACTGGGAGGTGAATATGCTGCTGGTTTTGCATAGATGGGTGAATGCAGGAAACCCCAGAGCCCTACTTCAGCCTGCCCCGCAAAGGAACAGGTCACCTCCACTTCTGAGTTGGCAACATTGAGCTTGAATTTCTCCCTGGCCTTTGGACTGCCCAGTCTCAGGTCCCTTCCAGTTTTGGCAGTGCAGGAGATTGTTTGGAAATGCTCCCCTCTGACAGGGGTGGGCAATGAGTAGACTCACCAGTGCAGTCAGCTCTTGGTCCAAGCACTCCATGATATAGTTAATGCTGCCTGGTGGGAAGCAACTGTTTCTGTGAAGCCCTTTGCAGGATCTTTGGAGTCTGCCCATGCGGTGTTTCTGTCTGTGTCCCTCTGCCATTCAGGGTTGGTGGAATGACTAAGTAGTGCTGACGACATTAGTTGTTGGCCTGTATTAATTATTTCTGCAGATTCTATTTACTTGCATGTTCCCTATGGGAATGCTGTGCATACAGATCACAGCAGCACTTAATTTTATTGCACTGAGTGGCTGAGGTTGGGGAAGGGAAGGGGGGAGAGGAGAGAAAGGGTTGTGTATGCGTCAGCCCTGTCAGGCTTTTCCTTCTGTTTCATTTGTGCTGAGGTTTTTATTATCATTAAGCCGATTGTATCTGTGGCACAAAGGGCTGAGTTACCTCGGTAACCACACTAGCTGGGATGGTAATCCATTTATAGCATCACTGCTCAGGTCTGATTAAATTAGCATGCTGATGACGTAAATGCTTGGCTGGGTGATGCTGATGAGGCTGCTCCTAATAGGAACTCTCGCCCTTACATTTATTCTCATTTATTTCATGAGACCCCTGCAGGAAATGTACAGAAATAAGGCTACAGATGATTGACTCTTGTTTTCAGAACAACTTGTGCTGCTAGCAACAGACAGCTCTTGATCTGAATGCAGACAGCAGCCTGCACATTTTGCCTTGTTTCCTCCTGCTGCAGAATTCCCCACACAGCCCTGCCGAGGCAGAGCCCCACTCTCGAGCCCTGCTTGCCATCTGCCACAGCAGCAGCAGGAGCAGCTCCTCTGTCTGATGGGTTATTTCCAGACACTGCTACAAAAGAAATAAAAAAGGTAATAATAAAAGAAAAGAAACACCCTGGTTCTCTGCTCCCTCTTGTGAGATTCCTGCAAACACAGACATCCTTTTACTGACTCGAAACAAGCCAGTTATTTATGTCTGAATTTTCAGCATTGAACAATACTGTTCAGTGCTCACATTTAATACCATGTGGATCAAATGCTTTCAGCATCTTCTGTCCAGCCCCTTGAGGGAAAACACTGACAACTGCATGATCGCATCGCTATGCCTGTTGTTTGATGAAGTGGTGAGAACAAGAGGACTGAGAGTTGCTGAAATTCCCGGTTTCCCTTCCCAGCCCTGCCTCTGATTTACTGGATAAGGAGTCTTTGGGGCAAGCGGCTTCCTAGCAGGTCTTTTGAGGCTCCCAGGACTTCAGTTTTTCGTCTGTGAAAAGAGAATTAAAAAGATGCTTTCATTTTTTTTTTTCGTTTTTGCAAGAAGCATGGGAGTGATTAAGTGTGTTTAAGTTCCAGAAGTACTGGAGATCCTCAGGTGGAAACTCTGAAGTTCTGAACAATTTACCATTTTAATTGTCAGATTTGATTTATCCAGTCAGCATACAAGGATTTAAAAGGAATTTTTGAACAAAAGCAGTTTTGGGATGGAGGACTAAAAGTGCAATAAATTTTAACTAGCAATAAATAGTTGGGCATTTGCCCTGGAGTATGAGCAGATGTGGCTGCACAGAAACTGCTGGAGCTACACCTGCTTTGAGTAGGATTTGGACATGGAAATCTGTTATTTGTGAAATAAAGAGCATGGTTTTGAGACATGAACGCGTATGGGCAGTACTGTCAATTTCTGGGCCTGCAAATTCTCATCTAGAGCTCACAGGGCTTTTCCTTGGGAACTCTGGGTTAAAGGGATGATGTTTTGGTGCCTGGGAGTCCACTCCCAGCTCCTTGCTCTCTTTGAGAAGTATTCAGCACTTGGAGGACCCAGCCCAAAATTTCGAGTCGTTGCCCTGTAAAAATGAGGGGCACTGAATTTGTCAGTGGCAATGCTTCACCCTCATGGCAGCCAGCTGAGCCAGAGCACCCCAACACTGCCCTGTTGGCTCAGTGCTCCCTGTGCGGTGATAGGGAGCAGCTGAGCTGGGGATGCTCCTGCCCATTCCTTGGTCTGTGTGGGACAAGTGCTCCGGCCATGGCCGCGCCAGCACCGTGGTGAGATGTCAGCTCTGCTCCCCAGCCGCCTGCCAGAACAGGTATGCTTTATTAATTAAGGTATTTCCTAGAGTTTGATTATACTTCTGGGTCAGTTCAAACCATCCTGCTGTCAAGAGGTGCCTGGAATGCCTTGCCCTGGAACTTTCCTTTAAATTTAAATTTTAGTGGCTAATTCTGTTAATTTACTATTTTCAATGTAAAAAATGTAGAAGCCAGCAGCGTGTCCAGGAGTGGCTGTGGTACTCCTTGGCTGATCCCTGCTTCCTCCAGAGGTGATGGGCATGAGCAGCATTTTCCTGCTTTATTTACTGGATAACTTTCACCTGCTGGTAGAGTGAGCTGCTCCAAGGCACATGGATTCATGGTGATGCACCCAGCACGTGAGGTGATGGAAGCTCTTAGGAGAAATGTCCATCATTCAATAAGGGCAATTCCAGACTGTAAAAAGCTTTGGGAAGTCATCCCTTTCCTACTGAGGTCCACAGAATCTCTTCTCAATAAGGAAATAGTCAGCCGTCTCTTAATTACCACCCTTTGTTTAATTAACCTGTGTGCTGGGGCTGACAAGAGTACATGGAGGGGAGGTGGTTGTCTCCTTTCCAGCAGCATTCACAAGCTGACTGACTTTTTTTGGCATCAAGACCATGCCTGTTCTTTTCAGGGGCATCACAAGAGTTAGCCCCTCTTCTTCAGCCTTTTTTCCCCCAAGATTTATCCAAAATAAGAGTCATATTTTGGTCTGAAGGGTCTGCCCTGATGCGGTTTGCTGAAGGAGAAGTTACTCTGACTCTGATGAGCTCAAGTCAGACAAGGACCACAGGGCAGGAGGGGAAGTCCCACTGAAATTCCCCTCCCTTCCCCACGGGTTTCTGCAATTTTTGGCATGAGTGCATTGCCTTAGAGTGCCTGGAAATTTTCATTATAGGTGAGCAAAACTTCAACTCATTTGTCTACCAAATTAGAGCAAGGCAGGAGATGAACAGTAATAAAATTCCTCTTTGTTGAAACAGACCCATTCTTGCTCATTTGGAGAAAAAGAAAAGCCTTTCATGTTTGCATGTGTTTGGATTTTGATGCTGCTTGGGCCTGGTCCCTCTTTTCTCTGAAGGTTTTTAGATATTTGTGTCTTATTCCAATGGGAGAGGAATCTGTTGGCAGAACTGGGTTTAACAGCATGGGTATTTATTTTTATTTTTTAGGAGAGGGGGAAGCAAGAATTGGGGGTTTTTAACTATTTTTATTCTTCTAAAGGAAGGTTTGCTGCTTATTATCTCACAAGCTTTTATCTGCTGCTGAGTCATGGAAGTGAGAGAATGTGTAGGTGTCTTAGCATAAGAGAGAGTAATTCTGTCATTTACATTTACAGACAGTTATGCTTTCCAGAAAACCTTTTTTTTTTGTGGGTTGCAAAAGTGATTAATCTGCTGTTGAAGCTGTCAAAGGAGGTTTTCTGTTTAAGAATTTTTTGAAAGGGAGAAAAATCTGTTTCTACTTATAGGAAATAATAAGGTAGAAATTGAAATAAAAAAAACATACAGAAAGAACAGACAAGAAAATGTTCCCTTTCCTAATTATATTTTTCCTTTTTCTTTTTATGTATCTATCCATCTGTCTATCAGCCTATATATCTATTTGTCTGTCTCATGGAAAAGTCGTGTGGACTTTGATACAAAGCTAAATATAATAGAATTATGGCCAAGTTCAGCTTTATCAATTCCAGCTGTTAAAAATATCATAGGACCAGTTTAAAATCATTTTTGTTTTCTCTTTAAAGAAAACTTTTTTCAGTTTCTTCTTATTTTTCCATCAGGCTTTTTAATTTTTATGTATTAAGCTTTTTCTGCACTCTTGAAAACTACTTTTTTTTTCATGAAGTGCAGAGTCCTCAATTAAACATTTTTTGCAGTAGTAGTAGGATAAACTATTTCTTTTCTTTTCCTTACCTTCATCCTTTTTTTTCTATTTTTTTAATTTTCCATAATTTTCTTCTTTTTTTTGTTTTTTAAATTGCTATTGCATTTTTCCTTTATTATTAAAAAGGGGAATTAAATATAGCTGAGACAAATCCTTTCCACTTTAGGACATATTTTCAGTGGTGAGAACTGTAGTGCTGTTGGAAGGCTAAAGAGAGTTTACCAGTTTCAACCAAATTTGTATAGACCATCAACATCAATGGCATGATTAGCTGTGAATCTTGTTTGTTGTACCCATTCCTAAGGACAAACTGGACACAAATTATTTAGCCTGAAAATTTAGGGGTTTTTTTCCAACCAGCTAAGCAATGATGTTTTCAAGTGGTCTTCTGAGTAGGGGTGGGAGTATAAAAACTTGTTCTACCTTCAGCATAGTTCATGCCATTGTGAAGAGCATGATATGCCCAGCAAAACCTTCTTATGGGGGTCCCAGAGCAGCTGATCCCATGTGGTTAGTTAGAGGCAAGGCAGCTAAAGCAGGATGCCTTGCTGCAAGCTGTAGTTGGCACAAGTGGCCTTGGACAGAGAGAATGAGTACTCATCATCTCAGCTGAGGAGAGCATGCAGGGCAGAAGGGATGTCCCCTCCATGTCCCACCTAGCTGAAGCCCTCAGCCCAACCTCAAATGGACCTTTGACAAGGGCATATAGTGCACAGGGCAGTGGGTAATGGCTTTAAACTGAAAGAGGGCAGATTTGAATTAGATATAATGAAGAAGTTCTTCCCTGGTGGAGTGGTTGAGACACTGGCACAGGTTGCTCAGAGATGCTGTGGCTGTCCCATCCTTGGGGGGGTTCAAGCCCAGGCTGGATGGGGCTTTGAGCAGCCCTGGCTAGTGGAAAGTGCCCTGCCCATGGCAGGGGGCTTGGAGCTAGATGAACTTTAAGGTCTTGTCCAGCCCAAACCTTTCTGTGGTAAATGCCACATCTGCCGCTTGCTTTGGTTAGAAGGGTTGTTTTCAACATCTCTCTTGACCCTGCTCTGGTTAAAGTGTCTGCTCTCCTCATCCTCCATTTCTCACAGCTGCCCTTTCTCCTTCTCAGCTGTAGTAGCTTCAACCGTGGTTCTTTGACCTTCACAAAAAATTATTTGTGCCATGTAAGAGGAATATTGATTTTTACATCACATGGCCCATGAGGCATCAGAAATCACATTTTTTCCTGTAAGTATGGCTTATCTCTAGCTTTTAGGAAAAAATGAGCTTTGGGCCCTCTGAGATTTCCTGTTCGGGGTGAATGGGTTCTGCATTTAGACCTTTTCACTGGAAAGCCATGCACTGCAGCTGGACTTCTAAATTAAAGAGGGGAGGGAATTAACCTGGCTTAACCTGAGTTTTGACAATTCCATTGAGAGGCCAATGACTCATTTAGAGAATTCATCGAGTCCAGAAGGGTTAGAATGATACTTCTGAAAGCTTATAGAATGTCATTGTTTTGTGTTTTAACAATTGGGTCCTGCAGTGAATTCTTGTGGGTTGTTATGGAAAAAAGATTTATTGGTGACTTGTGATGCCAGGATACTTGCTCTGTGCATAATTTTTTTTCTTAAAATACAAATACATCACAAACCACAGAAGAAAAAATAGGATGCAATGCAAACTAGAAATTAAATATGATGTAAATATAATAATAAATTCAGACCTAGACCTGAATTCTCCCCACACCCTTCTAGTTCAGGTCTGGAGCTTAATTTGACCTGTGACAAACAAGAACAAAAGCCATGAAACTCGATTTTGGATCCAAAATTCCTTGCAGTTTTTGGGCGTCCACTGCTGAGTTTTGGAGAGTGTTGATCCCTTGTTAGAACATTGTTGAAGCCAAGTTGCTCAGAAGGACTAAATTAATACTCCCTAGTCCCAAAGTTTTTAGCATTTAGTACTCCTGCCCCAGGGCTAGAAAGTCACTGTTTCAAATTCTGAAGTTAAAAATGTCAAAATCAGTTAGACTATAAATCCCAGTAGCCATCAGTATGCATTTATACATCTACCACAAAGAAAGAAGTGAGGAGAGAGGGAGGATATGTCTGTTTGTTTTGAATTAGCACACTTGGGTTTAATTCCTAGTGCAAAAGGGTTCGTGGCAGGGTGCACGGGTCAGGGTGCACAGCTGGCCCGGGAAATGGGCTGGCGCTGCTGCTGCTGTGACATGCTGAGCTGAGTCCTTGGAGGTGCTGAGGTTTGGTTCGATGCAGGCTATATTTAGCCTTGGTTATAAATTTCATTTGCTCAGGTTGCAGCAGTATGAATTGCCAAGATCTCTAGCACACTGGGTTTCAAGCAAAGCTAGGTGATTATTACCTGGAGGAGGTTAGATTTGTGGGATTCATTACCATTTGCATAGAAACCTCCGCTGTGTTCCCAGTGGGGAGAAAAACCCTCTGAATTCAGAGGCAGCAGTAAGCCAAATCCAGATCTGCAACAGCCAGTGTGTTTGGAGTAAATCTGCTGGAGTGAATCGACACGCTCGAGCTGGCACCAGTGTCACTGAGATCAGAATCTGGCTTGATATAAAGCACTTAAAAAAAAATGTAGTTCAGACAGCAAGGGGTATTGGAAAATATTTTAGTTCTCAGCTGTGACTGTGATAACCCAGTCAGCAAGCCATGGAGCAAATGTCTTGGGATATTATTTTGGTCTAAGAGCAGTGTAAACGAGGAAAATTATAAATCATAATTTAATCGGGCTCATTAGTTGTTGTTGATTAAGTTCAGCAACTTTTTTTCTTTTCCTAAAATTTGATGAGTTGACAAGAGTGTGGAATGGGAGAAATCCTGGTGTTAAACTAGGATGTAGGACTTAGCTGCATCAAAAAAAGTTTGACAGTTTTAGACTAAGTATATAACCTAGTCAGCAATATCAGTCATTGAAAACGCAGCTCTTGCATTCCGGATAAGAATGAAGAGAAGTGGTTTTTTTGTTCTTTGATTTTTGTTGTGGGTTTTTAATGTTAAAACTTACAATGGCTATTTGTGGTTTTGTTTCCTCAAGGCATATTTAAGAAAACTGGATTAATTTATAATGCCATTTGCAACAGAACGAAGCCTGGTGAGGCAATGGATTTGACATTGGTTTACACAGGCTTTTTAGAGCAATACTGTTATGATTCTAAATTTTTATCAATGTCTCTTCTGAGCAAACATTTTGCTATACATTTAATGTAATTGTATGTTCTTTATGAAAGGAGGAAAATAATGCAGAAACAGTTAATACTAACTTTCTGTATTGTTTTATACTCAAGTATTCTGTGGTACAGATGGCTTTTTTGCTTGTGCTATAAATTAATGCTCTCTCTTTTGCTTTTTCTCACTGGTTGCAGTACTGTTCTGGTGTTTTGACTAGAAGTGTTGCAGAGGGTAAATTCTATGTGTCTTGGTGTATGTATTTATATACCTAGAGAATAATTTGCAAAGCTACAGCAGGTGAAAGAAAACCTTTTCCAATCAGATTTCTCAACTTCGTGCTTGGAGTGTGTGATACTGTGGAAAGACTAAGGTATTTCAGGCAGTGGTGATAACCCAGGCAGACGGATAAATGAGGGAATGTTCCACTCCACTTCCCAGAAGGAGCCATCTGGGAAAACAGTTAAGTTTGACCCGTTGTTGGAGCTCATCAGCCTTTTGGAAAGGTGTACATTGAACCTAATAGGAAAATAACCTCTCTGTCACATCTGCCTTTTATGGTTTTTTTTTTTGTTAAGCTCTTATTTTTTTGGTGAGGCCATATAGTTTTTCTCTGCTGCTAACCACTCAAGTTATTAACTGGAATCATTTTGTAGCCCACTAAAAATACTGGCGGATGACAGTGGGTTCTGGACCTCAAGTGAACCGTAAGAAAGCAGATGTTGTATGAACACAGAATTGTTCGCTGATGGTTCTGCTCTTCTGTACTGCTATTTGCACAGGCTTTAATATGTGGGAAAAAGAAGAATAAAAACACATGGTTTTCACAGGAAATAGAGACAATACTAACATTCAAAAATGTTTATGCCCTCTGGTAGGATAATGTTTTAAATCTGGTTTAATAGAGTTTTGGAATTTGAAAAGATAAGTAGGTTATAAATGCAAGCAATGCCGCAAATAAATGGAATTGTAAACAAATAACACAAAGTAAACCAAGTAAAGTCTGAGTGCATATGTATTTCATATTATTTTATGTGTGTATATGTGCATTCTTTTAGTGTTCTCTATAATTAATAAAGAAAACTTATAAACACTCTAAAACTCCTTTGCAATTTTGTAGGAAATTAGAAGCTTTCGTGGAGGTTTTGGACTGTTGTTTAAATCTGTTGTTCAACATACAATAGAAAATGATAACTCTCCATGTAAGTTGTAGAAGAATTCTCCAGAAGACTTCATGTACACATAATTTTGTTGTGTCACTCACAGGTGCAGACCTCTTCCTCTCATTCACGCATCTTTCACTATACCTTCTTAATCGTTTTTTTATAATCATGATGCACATCCATGGATAGCACCATAATCTTTATAACCCTCAAACCTGCCCATATTTATCGCACAGCGGGGCTTCTTTTCCATTACAAATAGCAGGTTATAAAAGGAAGGAAAAAAACGTTTTAAAATCTGTGGATGGTGTAATTATGATACTTTAAGTTTCACTAGATTAGTAATAGCAAAAGTCATAAAAATACTTTACTTACCCAAAGTTCTTATTTATAGGAAGGTGGGGGCTTCCCCATTGTCAGGCATGGCAATATTTTGCCTAAATTGAGCAAGGGAATTTGTTCAGCCCATTAGAAGGGCCCAGTTTGGTGAGTGGAAATGCTTTGAACATTCCTGTGTTGCTAAACCTTAAAGAAGGTGTTCCTTAAGGAGCTTGGTTTCCCTGCTCCATGCACATGGTGATTTGACTTCACATGGCAGTGCACTGTCTTTTTGTGGTCTTCAGTTTGAGGATTGTACTCAGTAGATTTACATTTTGGTCACTCAGTAGTTCTGCATTTCGGTGTGACCAAAGGGCTGTTGTGCACAGCTCTTTACGTAATTTGCTGCTGAGTCCATGTACCACTGATTAAGTCAGTGCAGGGGACTGCCATTGGGTGTTCGTGGAGCCCAAATTGGTGCAAATTTGTCATTTTAGTAATGAGAGTGGGAAATTGAAAAAATACCCCAAGATGAATTCAGAAAATGTTTAACTTGTCATGACTGGCATCTTCTATAGCTTTTTGACAAAGTTAGTTCTCATGCTGATGTCTGATGTTCTTGTATATGAAGTTGATACTGCATTTGAAGTAGTCAAGTGGAATTGCTTAAACAGAAGAGTTTTAATCATAACTAGCCCTTTCAATGAATTAAGCTAAAATTATGGCCCTTGACTGTCCACCAGAGTTAAAGTATTTAGGTCAATTGTTTGCGCAACTGTTCTGTCACAGAGTCCTTCTCATAAATACCAGATGATCAGTCATCAGAAAAGGAAAAGCAAATAAAAAAGCTCATAGTAGTCATCCTAGTGATAGTATTAGGTAAACAAATAAAAAAGTAAATATGAAACTGAGAAGGAAATTCTTCCCTGGCATAACACCGTTGTGTTTTGGAGACCAAACTTTTCAGATGTGTTCAGGCTCTTTGGAATTAATGGAGTGTTGCAAAGTGGAAACCCAGGATGCCTAAAACACTTGACACCCATACTGAAAGCTGAACCAAGGTGTCTGTCTATAACTGCATCATCAGTTGTGGTAGGCTGTTTTCCATGATAATATATTGGAGGTCAACTGTTACCACCTTTTCTTTTGTGCACCATCTTCTCCCATGGTTTCAAGCTGGGCCATGACAAGGAGTACAAAAGAGGTTATGAACAGAAACATTAACAACTGTGTTGACTCCTTTTCCACCCATGGCAGCAGCTGAAAAACAGATCAAAACTCAGAAGCAGTTGTGTTCTTGTAACACTTTATGGGACTTGTAAGGTATTCTCTTCATTTGAGAAGCAGAGATGAACACTTTATTAGATTTCTTCCCTTCTTTTGGTATAATGCCTAGGAGCAATCTGTTTGAGTACCTTGATAGCTTCTGGTGACCAAGCCAAAAAACTGAATCCCACATCTGCGAAGTATGAGTGTGGCTGCTGATCCATGCACAGCCATACATCTGTGACACTCGCTTGTCAGCTGTAAACTAGAGCTGAGAGAATGATGAAACTGTAAAGAAAAACTTCATCTGATTATAAACATGTTTTGGCTGAGGGGTTTAAGGTTTGGCCCAAGCTTCAAAACTTTGGACTGGATTCAAAGGACATTTTGACACTTAAAGAAATCTGTGTTAGCAACTGAGCTGTGTGCATGACAGAGCAGCAGTGCAGAGTTGCAAAGATGTGTCCTCAGCATGCTTGGGCTATCTGGACATTATGAGGAGGACCAGAGAATGCTGTATATTGAAAATGCATCGGGTATGCTAAATGGGAGCAGTGCATCTGCCCAGGATCTCTGGACATCCAGCAACCCAGCTGGAGTTCTACCAGGACTCCAGGCATCTGCAAGTCCCAGATGAAAGGCCAGATTTCTCTTTTTCACCCAGATGTTTTTTCAGACAGAAAAAGATGATACATTCAGGGGAACCTGGCCTTACGTTATCACTGGTAAGGCAGCTTGTTCAAATACGGAATGGAAGTCAGCAGGAGTTAGATGTGTCTGCACATCAGGAAACCCCCTAAGATGTCAGTTCACATTTTCAGGTACTTAAAGTCCCAGGTTTCAAAGCAGAGTGTTTAATTTTTCTGTATAGTTATCCTTCCCAAATTGAGGGGGAGCTGAGATTTGCTACCTCAGGGAGGAGAGAGGCTCAGCCCAGCTGCTGCCCCTGGCAAAGCAGCAGCCCCTGTTCCAGTGGGAGCCGCTGTTCAGCACAGAGGTGGAAAAGGATGTCCATTCATATCACCTACCTTCATATACTGGAAATACACTTGCAGCACAGCCTCTTGGTCATGTGTTTGCTACCTGGTGCAGCAGGATCCCGACAGATCATCTGAGGTACTGGTACTCGGAAATCCCTTTGGTGTGCTGCACTAGCTGAGCTTGACTGGCAGTGCACTTAATGCAGGCAAAAGGGATCTGTGCTTCTTACAGTCACATCAAAATTACCTGCTTATTGTGGAATTTGTCTCCACTAACTTGTGCTGTCTAAATATTCAGTGACTTGTCTTGCCTGCTTTTATGCTTCTTTTGCAGTCAGTGGAGTGAAGTAGATTCCCCCAGTGGATGATTCATCTCCCCTGTTTCAGGCTTCAGTATTAGAATAGGATAAATGACCTCGTGGAGTTACATTTCAGAGACAGAGAGCTTTAAGCACCTCCAGCTAGCCGAGGTGAATACCCATCATTGGTGTTAGGAGAAGCCAAGTTAATTTTACACTCTTCGCTGACTTTCCCACTCAGGCCTTTAACCACCACCACCACTGATTGATGCTTAAAAGATTTCAGCAGGCACATCCTGAGCTGGCCCTGTGTTTCAGTCCAGCTTGTGTAGGTGGACCATGCAGCAGGGGGGCTGAGTTAGGAAGAGAGATGCTGCACTGACCTGTTGAACTGGCACCCCCATGGGAACGCTGCATCCTAGGTACAGCCCCCCAGTAGTTGCCAGGTTTCTGCCTTTCGAGGAAGAAAGGTTGTTTCATTCCTATCCTGTGTAATTAGTGACTGAAATGCCTGAAAAAGGCAGCCTCAGCTAGAGCCATGGTTCTCAACCTCTGCTCTGCAAACCCTGGGGGTCCATGGATCACTCCTAAGGTAACTAAGAAGAATTCAATAAAAGGTAACTTCAAACCCCATGTTTATTGTCAATAGATTAACTTTCTCCATAAAAGAGCTTGTGTCTTCTGAAAAACGTTTGGGGGCTGCCGAGCATAAAGGTTGAAAACCACTGAGCTAGAGTAATGTATCTTTATATGTGATAATTTGACAGCTAAAAGGCTAAGGCTATTCAACTGTACCTTTATGAAAAATGCCTGGAGAATTGAATAGAATGTGATAAACTTTGTGTTGGCATTTTTGATCCAGTCTGTGAAACTTGAATAGCTGAAGGGATTCTATAAAAGTTACTCTGCAAATGCACAAAATAAAAGGACAATGAAGTCTTTTTCATCAGGACTCCAGCTGATCATATAGAATCATGCTCCTACTGTAGATGATGGTTATTCTGTACTCTTTTTAAGATTCAGCCCCAACAAACGGTATAGAATTATAGGTTAATTTCTGTAAAACATCAGGTTTCATCCCAAGTACCTATGTGATGACTTTTTAGTTGTGGATAAACATTGAACTTAATTTAAGACCTATGTAAATAATTTCTATAGAATGAAGAATCACTGATTTCAGGTTTCCCCACCAGAATAGCTTTGAATCCAGATACCCAGTTTTGACAAACAGACCCTTTGGACATCATGGATTTATCACACCACCATAGACTTCTCCTGTGACGGTTGGTACAAGAAACTCCTGCAAATGCTTATAAACTTTCTTTACATTTAAGAAGACAGGGCAGGAGTTGCCAAGGAAAATTATTCCCCTCATGGTTACCAGTGCTAACTTTTTTTAGGTGAAGTGTTTTGGGGTTTTTTTCCTCCCACATTGATTGAGTTTTACTTGATTTTCCCAGTATTAGTTCACCTTTATTTGAACTGCTGGATAATTCATTTGTAGAAGAAGCAGTACATTTAGGTACTTCCATCTGTGTTTAAACAAGGCTCTTGTGCTTCCCCATTAAAAAAAAAAAAGATTTTGTATTATAATGCTTGTGGTAGATGAGTTCTGAATTTAACTCCTTCTTACTCTAGTTTCTCTTAACAACTCTGTTATCAACACCTGGGGTTTCTGGTTTACTCTCTTTGCAAATATGAATTTGCAAGAAGGGGTTGATGGTAAGTAGCGTGGTTCTAATTTGCACTTGCAAAGTGTGTCAGACAGTTTCATTAGGGCATGGCAAGCAGAGGAAAGCCTGTCTTCCTCTGAAAACAGCCCTCAAAGGATGTCAGAGAGCGTGTTTGGCTGCGATAGTCACATGCAAATGCAGTATGGTTTTGAAATGAGCTGTCCAGGAGCTGCTGGAGAAAGGGATGCCTGTAGTCCCATGAATCCCCTCTTTGTCTTTCTTCTTTTTCCTATTTCTACTTGCTTTCATGATTCTGGGCTGTCACTTTGATGTGCTTTTGGATAGCCTACTTTGTTGTGCGGGTAGAAGTTCTATGGATTCACTTGGATGAAACATTTGTGACAGTCATCTGCTGTACCCACCGATATAGATAGCTCTTACCAGCTTTCTGATCATTACTCCATCTACCTGGCATCTTTATTGCCTCATCCATCCCTCCTGTCTTGGTACCTTCCAGACATCTGTTGAAATCTCTCTTCCCAGTGGTATCTGAGTACCTTTTTCTCATTCTTCCCCACATTCCTGTCCTCAGAGCAGGAATCTTCTCCACAGTTTGTGTGCGTTTAAAAAGTTCTTTCTTAATCCATTAGTAATCTAGTGGTTTAAGCCTGGGGTGATATTTGAGTGCATGGCTGGACTGTGGCCACCGTTCTCTCTCCCAGGCAAAAGGGCAGCAGATTTATGGTGATACCTCACCTGTGCCCTTGCTCGAGCTACAGCCAATTTGTGTCCCCATAAATCACCAGTGTTCCAGTAGTGTTAAATTCCCTCTCACCTGTCCCATTTCTCTACTACACCACATCAGCTAGCCTTACACCTCCCCCCCTAAAACCCAGCTTTCATCACACGCTTGCCCAGCGCCCTCAGAGGAATTCAGAATGAGTCATGCAGGGCGCCTCTGGGGACTCCTACTGATGCAAACTTCCTCCTCCTCAAGGCAGCCTGTGGTTTGATGCCACAATGCAGCCGGTACTTGTTAGCTGGAGCCTTCACTGTGAAGTTGGCGGTAAAGCTTGGTATCTGGCCCAGGCACCCCCACTTACAGCCTTCCTTCACAGGGTTCTGGTGCAGGAGGGGACACTCCCAACTCATCCTCTTTGTAGTGTCAAACATGGGAGCTGCTCAGTGCCAGTCAATAGATCATGAGGGTTTTTGGGGGTTTTTTTGAGAAATGGCTTACCATTCTTTCTTAAGGTATATTCCAGTCCAGGCAGGACACTGGCATCAACACATTAAGTGAAATGGTATGTGGATGTTTATGTGTAAGATTAAAGTCCTCAGCTTCTTGGGATAGAATAGACTTTCATCACAAGAGCTTAAGTAGTGGTGTGTCATCACCAGCTTCCAGAGTCTGCATCCAGAAATACATAATGTGATGAATAGGGCTCATTTATGTTGTTTTGTTTTGGTCTTTCCCTCTCTCTCTGATTGTCTTTATAACATAATCCACCTTCTCCCTCTTCACATGGAAAAGAAAAATGCATTTCTGGTGGTAATTACACAGTGCTGCATTGTGGATCTTTCATCCCATTATAGTAAGTGGACAAACTACCGTCATTTTCAAGAATGAAATAGGTGAGGAAATAGGAAAGTTTCTGGCACTCCCAGGCAGAAATGCCAGCCTGACGTGGGAGAAAAATTCTGACAGAAAGCAAGTTTTCTTACTAGCAATGAGTGGTGGTGTAGTTCTGCTCCGATGCAGGGATGGAGAAATGCCTGCTCATCTTCAGGTGTTTCAGAAATAGGATAGGACAGCATTAATGGAGGGCTACAAGCCCTTAGCCTGTCTGTGCCCTTCCAGTTCAACAAAGACAAGCTGCAGCTTTTCCTTGCTCTCAGTTTCAAAATCTCTTCAGTCTGTCTGTGTGCTGCCTTGTCATGGAGCTGTTAGCAAGGCAAGGGTGTGAATACCTTTAGATGTTTTTTCCCCCAGCAGAAGTTTTCTGCCTTATTATTCCCCACCTCTGCATACACACCTTTTACATCTCAGAACAGATTGATGCTCTCATTTGCCTGGGTTCTCTTGCTGATTTATAGTGTTTCCTCGTGGGAGGCTTGCTGTCATGGGAGGTTTGCCCTGAAGGTGTTATTGCAGGAATAAGCTCTTTACCAGTGCAACAGCAAAAAAGTATTTGCACATCATTAGGGAAGAGCTCCCAGTTGGGTGGTAGAGCTTCCTTATCTCTTTGGTAGACTTGCTTGTAGTCCGTGGATTAAAAGTTGAGTGGCTTGCACGTATCTCCCTGTTCTTTCTATGAAGTAGATACCAACTGATGGGGAGGCAGTGTCCTACTTTGTCCCACCTTCTATGGAAGGTGAGTTTGGAACCCTTGGAGGCTCAGACATGGTTGGTTGAAGTTCCTCTCCGGCCACTGTCCTGGGTGGTTTGGCAGCAATTGATTGTCGCCACCTGCTGACAAGGCAGAGGATTTCTCTGGGCCGGGTACAGCCCGTCCTGGGGTGTCCCGAAGAGCCCCCAGCATGCTCTCCCCGGCCAGAGGCGATGGGACAGTAGGTAGAGGTCAGGGTGCCAACATAAAGCAGGAACACTGAGGACAGATATGAGACTGGTCATTTAGAGAAAGGTGGCACATGCCTTAGAGTGAGTGTAACCATGAGGACTGAACTGGTCTGACTTTGGGTTGCTCTGAACTTGGAGGTTATCAAGCAGGTCATGAAGATCAAGCTTGGTGCAGGAAATTTGCATGAGATATAACCTCATATAACTATGGTGTGTTAAGTGCAGTTGAACTGCATGTCTTCACTCTTTATATAGGAAGGCATAAAATTCTGGTACTCTTTCAGAATAAAGGAAAATAAAGAGGCAAGAAATTTTACCTTATCCTAGAGTCCAGAAATTCAAGTTTGCTCTGCTTTGATTTAGTGAAAACACTTAAAGAGCGTTCTTCAGTATTCTTCAGAAACTGTTATACATTATTTGTTCTTTAACAAAGATGTCTTTTCACACTGATGTTTTTGAACATTTAAATGCAAGGTAAGCCAGACAAACAAGTGCATTAGACTGAAGGGTGTACGATGACTATTAGGACAGTGTTACTGCACCAAAGCTTCATTCTGTGGCCAAATTGCAGGAAGCAGCAGCATTTGTTGGGATCCTCTTTCCTGGCTGTCCCAGCACTGCTGTGGGAGCTGACTTCTGAAGCTCCTGGGAGTCCTGCCTCCCTCCCTGCCCTTTAATGAAGCATTTGCCTCCTCTGGGGTCACTCCAGGGTTTCAATCAGCAGATCCAGGATAGGGACACCTCCTTGTTTTCCTTTGATCTAAGTTAATTCTTACAGCTTGGGACCTGCTTTTAGGCTATTACACCCTGCTGCCTGCTGCATAACTAAAGGTGCTCCTGTACTGGGGCAGAACCCAACAAGTGCTCTAGGGACCCAAGGAATTTCATGTCTCTGTAAAGACTGTAATCTCATTTTCTCTCTTTTCCAAAACACTCTAATTTTCACTGCAATGCATGGGCTTTCCCCTAATTATTCTCCAATGAGTCTCCCTTTTTTTTTGGTATGTATCATTTTTTGTTTGTTTGGAGGCGGAGGAGAAAATTCCAAGGAGAAATGAAATGCCACACATGGCAGCTCTGCTCGACTACCATGATGCTGTCCCTGTTCTATCAGAGCAGGGGAAGTTTGCTATTCCCATTTTATAATGCATGGTCTCAGGTGCATTCCTGCTTTCTTAAGCAGTTTGAGTTTCTGCACAGTTGTTGCTGCAAATCCCTAATTCCACCTAACCCTTCGCTGCTCGACCCGGCGCCCAAGCTGACACTGTGTCTCTCTTCTTGCTCTCTAGGTCTCCGGGACCTCGAGCAGCTCTGCCGCCACCACCCCGTCCGTGTGCACCCCTGTTACTGGCCACAAGCGGATGATCATCCCCAACCAGCCTCCCCTGACCGCCACCAAGAAGTCCACATCCAAAGGCACGGGGCAGCCGGCACCCATCCCGGTCACTCCTGTGGGCACCCTGAAGCCGCAGCCCGTGCCAGCCTCCTATGCCACAGCATCCACGCCAAGCCGCCCGGCCTTCAATGTCCAGGTGAGGACGGCACAGCCCAGCCCGCACTTCCAGCCGCCCGGCCCGCAGCCCGCACACTACGGCAGCCTCGGCCCTGGCCAGCCCTACGGGGCGCCGCCGTCCCGCCAGCCCGCTGCCCCGCAGTACGGAGCGCCGCAGCCCCACGGGCCCGACTATGGATATGCCCCACCGCCCAGCCGGCCCGCGGAGCCTGCCTATGGATACACACCTCCGCAGGGCCGCTACCAGGAGCCCTACTATGGCGGGTATGGCGGCAGGAATGGCGCCGAAGCGCCCTACGTGCCGCCCAGCTCCTGGAAGGCTGAGCCAGCATATCCTGCGAGTAACGCCATGGGCCAGGTGCCTCCTGGGCTCTACCAGCCGCCAGGCACGAAGAAGACCTACATCACCGACCCGGTGCTGGCCCCCCAGCCACCCACCCTGCAGCAGAAGGTAGGAGGTGTGAGTGCTCACCTGCATTCATAGGTGCATGGCTGAACGTGGCCTGGGACCCTCTCTGAAAGGTGTTGAGAAAGTGGTGCCAATGGGGGCGTGGGGCAGGTCTCCCTCTGTATGGCTTCCTAAAAGCTGGAAATAGGGAACTTTCATCAGCTTTGAAAAGAGTATTTGTGGGGGCTTAGAAAAGCTATCAGCCTTGAAGGGTGAGATGGTGTCATGTGTGAAAGCATGGTGTCACCCCACGGGCAGGCGGGAGGCTTTGTCCCTGTGACACACCATTGCCCAAGGAACTCCCTTGGCCATGCCTCTGTACTGCCTCAGTGCACTGGGGTCTTCCCTTCTGGGCCCTCCCAAGATGAAGCAAGGGGCTGGGTGTGAGCTGCTCTGTGTACTTGTGGACAGCCCTGGTTCAATTCACAATCTTCCCTCTCCTTGGGCAAATGGGAGGTACACAGAGGCTGGGTTTGATTGTGGTTCAGGGCGATTGTGGAGGTTGTCCTCTGGTGTGTCGCCGTTCTAAGATCACTTATCACTGAAACCACATGGAAATGAGTTTCCACAGAGCTTGGCTCTGGTTTTCCTCTCCGGTGATGGTCTGCTGGGTGGCCTCCATCCGCTTCAACCAGTGCCCGGACCTCATAAAGTGAAGTCAGTTTGAAATAGAAAGTTAAACTGGTCTGTCTGGTTTCTCTGCCCAAGCTGATCCTGTCTGGCTTTTGTCACTTCTGCTGGTGGCTGTCTGTAATGTGTCTCTGTGGGGACCGAGGCACTTTTGTAGGGCCCTTATTGTGTATGAGGAGCTGAGGCTTCAGCGAAGGGTGAGGCAGGGAGGCAGTGACACCATCACTGCCCAGACCCACCCTGGCATGTCTGAGCACATCCCTGCTCTTGAGCTTGTGGGTGCTGGCAGGGAAAGGGGAAACAGCTTCTGACACAACAGAAACCTTGTCCTTTTGTTATTTCCTTCTCTAACAGCATGCAAGCTGTCTTCCTTGAGTTCCAGGTTTCCTGACAGTGAGAACTTTTGAAGGCAAAGGTGTTCCTCAAGGCACTTTAGAGAGGGCAAGAAATTACAGAAATCCTTGAAATATTGTCTACTAGCAGCTAAGAAACTGATTTTTCTCTTTTCTTCTCCTTCCTTACCAAGATGCTTAGGACTGGGGAGAGAAGCAACAGGCTCACAGCCCTACACATACTTGGTAAAGAACTTAAACTGGAAAGTCGCAAAAAGACACAAAATTTGCACATAGCCTTAACTGATGTAAATTGTTGTGGTTCCAGTGGAATCGCTGAGGAAATGCTGAGGTACAGCAGATCCATATTTAGACTTTTATAGATACAAGTGGGTTTATATATATAAAAAATTAAAAAACTGTAGTTCAGTCAGCATCTCTATGGAAACACAAATCATCTTGAACCACAAACAGCACAAGCCTGTTAGTCTCATTTGCATTACAAAGCTGGAGGGACTATTTAATTTAGCTCAAGTTTGGGGTTTCATGTCTGCATGTATATATTTATATACACATGTTTGTGTGTGTGTGCACGTGGCATTTGCAAATACAGATGCAGAAATACTTCATAAATATGTCTATAAAAATAATTTCAGTTCTTCTGCGGAACGGACTCTTATCTCCTTGGTGATAAATCCCTCCAGAAACTTACTTTCTCATCCAACCTGCTAAATAACTGTGTTGTTACCTATTTGACTTTTGAGCTTACAAACCTTCTGTAACATATTGGTGACAGACTCTGCTCAGTTCTTGCTTTGTAACATATATAGTTTAAATGGTGAAGAATTGAAGATGATCTAAGAGTCTTAACAGGAAATACTCAGTAGTAAAACATTTTATGGTTTGCCACTGAAGCAGTGTTGTCCAGTTTTACTGTGTGCTGTTCTCTTCCCTTGCAGACTAACTCATTCATAAAATCAACTTTTGAAATTATTTTATTTAAAAGGAAAAATAAAAAAAGAAAGGCTATGTTAGAGCCAGATATTTGATAGGGAGAACTGTCACTGTAATTTGACTTGGCTTCTGCATTTTGTAGTGTTTTGCCTTTTCAAGGTTGGTTTGAGGCCTTTCAGTTAAGGAAACAGATTTGAGAATCCACGGTAAGAAGCAGGCATTAGTGCATATCACATAAAATGCAAGATGACCTTTAGGAATTTTTCTTCTTGCAAATGAATGATTTTAAAAAAGAAAACAATTTCTAAATGTATTCAAAAAAGTGCATTCTTAATCTTGAATGCACTTTGTGTGCAAAATATTAAGGATGTTGTAGCAAATCCATCTCAGATTAAAAGTTCATAGTTGTTAATTCTAACCCATACTGTGATCCATCACTATGAGAGGTAAAATTTTTCATTAAATTTGTTAAGGTTCTTAAAGTGTCAAAAAAAAAAGTATATATCCAGCATTCTGGCTAGGTAGAGGTTCATGGCACTGTGACTTGGTGCTTTTTGCTGTGTACTAATCATGTTGAAGTCGATGCTGATCCAAAATAAATCTGGATTGGTATGGGAACAGCAAATAATCTGTACTGGTTCTTAAGGCCTGCTGAGAACAATGAGTTTTACTCACACACAACTCTGCATTGCATTCTGTCCTTGGGCCAGTTATGGAGTGATAATCAGGCATGTGAAACCTCTGGGCATTTTAGTCTTTTGCACCACCGCATCTAACATTAGTGCCCAAATCCTAGTTAGAAATCCTAGGTGGAGTGCACGTCCTCATTTAAACCTCCATGTTCTTCAAGGGTTGAAAAACCTCAGGAGCTTTCTCCTTTGAGTGGTAGGTGGTGGGGATTTCAGTGGAAACAGCAGCAGAGCTCTCATGAGGCCATCACAGACACGTGGCACGATTGGCTACTCTTGTGCTTTTTGCCAGCAGTCCTGTGCCTGCTCAGACCAAGTCAAAATCCAAAGCCTCTCTCTTAACTTCTCCCTTCTCAAAGGCCAGAGAGCGCAAGACCAGGGTGGCTCATTAGGTACGCCGATTTCTGGCACCAAGATGTCCACGGCAGACAAACAACAAAGCCAGTTTCTGACATGGAGAACTCCTGAAACTTTGCCCTGTGGCCAAAGCAGGATTGATAAAACTCCCACGACTGACCAGCTCAACTATCATCAAATGTGTCTGTGCTGGACCGGCTAAGATACCAAATGGCTTTTTTGAGCTCTCATATCTTCAAATACTTCTAGATCCTTTAACTGGTTTTGATCATGTTTGAGTGTTTTTGAGACACTATTACAAGTCTCACAGGTGGATTTGTGGACCTTTCAGGAACCTCATGTATCTCCTGACGTATTTGAGGGATGGCCACTGAGAGGTCTGTTCTTCCACGTTCTCAGATCCCAGCTATTCTCCTTCTTCTACTCATAGGCCTGGGGAACTACTTTCCTCCATGAAGGGACCAGCACACTTCAAACATCCAGACTGGGTACCACTGAAGTAATTTGAGAGAGCTTGTGGTTTTAGTCCAGAATGGGGGAAATCTTAACAATAACATTGATCTCTTGAGAGGGATTTGCCAATTTGGTGTGGACAGAAGTGTCTTATAGCTCTGATTTAGTACAGCATCCATAGCCATGCACCTTTCCTGAAGATTTTCTGCAAGGAGAAAGGGATCAGTGCCCCTTTGGTAGCTGTATGTGCTCTCCTTGACATGGCACAAGTGCACAAGTTCCTTAACCTGATCTGCCCACACCAGCCATTTGTCCCATTGTCCCCATTCACACATACAGAGATGTCAGTGCAGATGGAGCATGGCCTCATCTTCAGGTGACTCTTGGGTGTTGTGCACCTTTCTAGGTGAGCACCATGAAAAGTGGAGAGACAACTGGAAATCAGGAGGCAAAATGAATGAGGCAGCTTATGCTTTTGTCATGGTTTAGGTGGTGGTGACCACTCGTGATTAACAGACCTCAGCCACCTCATCGTTTCCGCACTGCTGGAGGTGGTTTCTTTGCTGCCTGTGGCACCCAGCACCGATACGGTCTTGTGAAGCTTGTGGTGCCTAAAAGGGACTGTGATGGCTTGCTGTTTTCTCATTTTACAGCGTTTTTGTCAGTTTTTCCACTGATTTAATACCTGTGATGGAGACATTTGCTTGGAAGTTTCATCTTTGCCTCAAAAATATGTGCTCGCCAGTGTCCTTTGACTGATACCCTTCTCTTGTACTGGTTTAATAATTTTTACAGTCTACCATCACTCACATCAAGTGGATACCTCCAGCACTTGTGTTGGATTGAGACTAATTCTCTTGCTGCTTGCTGTTAATCTAGCAACAAGTATTTTTTTGTTCTCTGCAGATGAATAAATGCAGTCTGCCAGATTCCCTCCTGCTGTCACAGGGATATATTCTTTCCTAGTGTTGCTTTTTGACTTGTGGAGGAAGGCAGGCAATGTGCTGTACACTGCTTGCCTCCCCTTGAGTGTCTTCTCCCCCAGAATTCTGCATCTCCACCCAAGTATCTTCTTCACAAAAGTCAAGTATCAAAAATTTCCACTGGATGGGATTTGGAGGCAGTGTAAAATGCTGGTTGAAGCTGATTCTCTGTCACTGTGGGACAGTGGCTTCCATAGTTTTAATATGCTAAAATAAAGTGAACCAAGTAAAATTCAAAAAGCTTATTTAAAATACTCCACTTTGGCATTTATTGAATTAAAAAAGACTGAAAGCTAATGTAAAATGAAGTAGAAGGTGAAATTGTGAAATTCAGAGTTAAATTTGCAAGTTCAGTGTGACATTTCAAAATTTCCAGATGAATATGCAATTCCTTTCTAGCCTGAGAGTAGCAACAAATGTCAAAATGTTGACATTCTTCACAAAACAGTAATTCAGAGTTCTAACCAGCACTAGCTATATATCAGCTGCTGACTCTGTCATTGCTTCTGGGTGGATTAAATTAAATGCTGTTGCTTCTGTTAAAACGAGGAGGAGGGGAAGAAGACAGCGGTGTCTAACAATGAGATAAGAAGCTCAGAGTTAGGACTTGGTATTACTCTGTGCAATTGAGAATGATGTTTTCCTCTTCAAGGTATTATAAATCTCTGCATCAAAATCTTCATGGATTTTTTCAGGTAGTAAGGTGTTGGCAAGATGTACAAAGAGGTTTTCTCAGAACAGTGTGCTTATCCTGACCTCAGGAACCCAAGACAGTCTGGTTTATACCCTAAACTTTTGAAAGAGCCTAATTCTTGGCTTGAAATATGTTTAACAGTTTCATCTAACAACTTTACTCTTTGTGCTTTGTATTATATTTTTATTATTTCAGCACTCCATATACTAGCAGGAACCAGCTGATGACAGAGTAATTAATCAGATTTTTCTCTTAGGAATCATGTATTTTCCTGAAATAGTGAAACAAAGCGTTTCCAAACAATAACCTTGAAGTTAAAGGTAAGAGAGTGCCTGCAGCTACAGGAATAAGTCAGGTCAGTATATACTGAGAAATCAACTTAAATTTACAGCTTCAGGATGCAGCTTTTGCAACTTTTTAGCCTTTATTCAGCCACAATGGGTTAGTAATATAAGAGGAATAATTGAGAAAGAGGCTTTTGGCATAATACCTGGATGTTCTTTCTTGCTCCTTCTTAAAATAAGCTGAGGACAATGCCTCCACACATGATAAGGCATGGGGCAACCTTGAAGTTAATCAAGGGCTCTTTTTCTGTGCTGGTTAACTCTTGATAACCAAGTGTCTACTTTCAGACATACTGCCAGATCATGCTACAGTCTAACAGATAAGAATTTTGTATCTGAGCTCATAAAAGGCAGGGACTGTATACTTATGGAACGCCTGATGGGGAGGCTGTCTGGTTTTCAAGCAGTGGTGCTTACCTGAACCCTGGGGCCAGCAGAGCTCATGTCTTTAAGGGGCAAACTGGTCTGTATCATAATGAGGATGGTTATCCTTGCTGCTGGTTTACAGCTTTCAGTACAGAAAGCAGCACCCAAAAAAGTGAGTGCCACTGATTTCATTTGCAGGCATACTCTGGCTGTTGAATGTTGTGACAGTGCTGCTAATTACTGAAGGAGCTGTTTCCTTCTGTTTTAAAATATACTCAAGTCCAACCATATTGTAATTCTTCCAAATCCAAGACACCAGAGGGTGTGGGGAAGCTGGTCTTCTGTTGGATAACCTCTGTGTCATTGTCAAGTTTATTGCAATTAAACTAGGACATCAGTGGGTAGTGGGTTGGGAAACTTGCCCAAGCTTATGCACCAATTGATTAGGAGAGCTGGGGAGAGCAAGGAGACATGGAGCATCTTGGTGTCATTGTATGGCTCTTCTCTTTGAGGTGAGAAGGTCTCTGGCTGCCCTGTTGGTGTGAAACTCTTTAGGCTTCTGATAAGTAATGCCAGTGTTAAGATGCTTTGGGTGATGTGTTGTTTTGTCCATGTAATTTGGAGTGGATCATCCACTGGTTTCTCTGTGGATAGGCCTGGCTGTGCACAGCTGGACTCTTGAGCCTACTACTTCTTTGAGTGGCAAGTTAGAAAATGGCCATGGTGCATAGTGAGCAGAGCAAGCCATGTAGGATACCACCTAAAATAGATACTCAGTTATAAAGAGTAGAAAGTAGTCTGTAATGACTGCTGATATAATGTTTTTTTCATCCCAGAGTAATGGTATGAAACAGTTGCTAATATATGGTTACATTTACTGATCATAAATGTTCTGTTACTAAACTAACTTAGACGTCCACATAATGGGCTTCCTGTTAGGATTTACCTCTGAATAACGATAAAGAAACACAATATAGTAAATTTAATAGCAGCCTTTGGGGAAAAAAAGAAGTTAAAAAAAAGAAGAGGTTTCCTATCACAAACTGAAATAATTCCTGCAAGGCAAACAGAATCTGCAATTACACTGACAGTTTTGCTCTTAAATGAAAATAATAGTGAATTATAAAGCTGTAAAATTGTTTTCACAACAATATTTTGTTTTTATAACTCATACTATTTCACTTAGTAGCTGCCTGGCTCCAGAGCAAGTTACATAACATGATATTATGAATATGATGCCTCAACTTTTTGTCTAGGGAATTAATTTAAGGGCTCTAAACTTTCCAGTCACATTTTCTTCTTTGTTCCAGACACAGTGTATTCTCTCTGCTGGAAAAAAATATCAGATGAACTACGTCTTGCTTGTAGCAGCGTAATGTTCATATGCCTCTTTATCCACACTAATAGGGCAGTGACTTATTTTCACATGGATCCTCAAAATAGTCCAGATTGAAATGGTCTGTCTGAAGTCAGCTCTACAAAACAAATTAGAAGAGTGGAGCTGCTGTGTGGTGGCAGATCAATCTAGCAGTAACAAGGATTTTCCACGGTGTGGTTTAGCACCAGCACAGACAGATGAATTAGTATTACTGTCAGTATCACTCATCCTTCCAATTAAATCTTTTTCTAAATAAACAAACAAAATTTCCTTAAATGAGTCGGTAGTAACTTAACCTGACATGTTAGGATTACTTTAGTCATCAGTAAAATGGAACCACACCTGAGCTATAGTACAGTAGATGAACTATCATAATTTTCATCTCATTATTGCCTAGTTAGACTTTACTTTGCCATATTTTTTCATTTATTTCCTCCAGCTTTGTGAGAGCTGGTCGGTCATTAAATGAATCACCCTTTTGATTGTTTCTTTGAAAGAGCTTAAAGTGAAAACTCATGCCTTTTCAGGGAGAAAAATTGTGTAAGTTGACCAGAAAGTTCCTTCTGTGTATATGCCACTGGTGGATTCCTTCTAGGGTGTCACCAGAAAGCCTGGTGGGCTTTATTTTGCAGTCCAAGTTGGCTAAGAGAAGAAATCTCCATGAGGATGTGCCCTGCTTTATTTGTATTCTTGTAAACCTCCGTTTCATGAATGTCTTGCAGACTTAAGTCCCAGATGACAATTGTGTTTCCCTGGTCTGATGATTAGCATCAGAAAGGTGCCCTACATCTCCTTCTCCAGCTTGTGTTAGAAGGCTGCTTTTCTGTTCCTTTTTTGCGGCAAGGTCCTTTCTCCCTTCTATTAAGCAACACTTGCTTGTGACCTCTCTTCCCCCAGGCTGCATCCCAAAACATGCAACAATTCTTGCATGACCTCATTTGAATACTTCAGTTAAAACTTTCTCCTGAACAGTTTTCCCTAACTGCACTTCCCATAATCTAGATTTTTCACAACTTCTACATGTTTCCACATCACTTTCCATGAGGGTTCTTGTCCTCCAAGACTTAAGCTTAAAATTGGGCCTTTTGCTGCTGTAGAATTTCCAGATCCCTGAGCAAGTGGTAGATGAGCCTTTCTAGTAGATTTTTCATTACAGAGAATGCAGTTGTATTGCAGGCAAACGTGTCCTGTAGGCAATAGAGGATGTTGGATGTGCATGTGCTTGTGTTGCTTTGTTAGGTTGCTCTCCAATGAATGGGTCCAAATATAGTTTTCAGATCTGAATTCAGCTTCCCACCCACCTTTCTGTAACATTTCACCATCAGGTCACCTTCTGCTGAATAAATACAGCACAGCAATTAAAACCATATGTGTAATTAAAAGAAATTCACCATAAATTTAAACAGCATGAAGAAAGGTAAAAGGATAAAGGCAACTGGAAGCTCAGTTCTGTGTGACCTGCTTTTGAATAAACAACATTATATTCCACAGTCAATTATCCAAAAAGTACAATGTGTTCTGTTGCCAAAAAAAGGTTGTCAGATAGAAGTGGTTAGTCAAAAGGACACATGCACTGGAGTGAACATTAGTCTATTGTACTCAGTATAATATTATACAAACAGAGCTGGTTTGTTACTGGCTTTTTTCTTTTTTTTTTTTTTTTCATTTTTGTAATTTTTGACCACAGACAAAATTATGCAACTTTTTAATAATATTTCATGAACATCTAATTGCAGGCTTCAGTAAGAGGTGCAGATATTGCTAGGGAAATCAAATAAGGTATGCTCTGTGCAGCCCAATAATAAGGCTTCCAATATAAAAGTGGAAAAACAAGTCATTAGTTACAACCATCGAACAGAAGAGGTCTAATGGGAGCCACAGGATAAACATTCCATTTTATTATGTCTTCGTTATATGTTTTGCAAGAATCCGTGGTTATAAATTAAAATTGCTTTTTGCAACAGTGGCTGTAAAAAGTTCAAAATCTGTGAATGTACCTATTATTTTTATTTATATCACAGCAGGCTGCTAGGAAAATTAACTCCCCGCCCTTCCCCCCATTTGTTAGTTACAAGATGGAAAATGCATACAAATGCATATCTGCAAGCACTGCTCAAAAATGTCCCCCCCCTCCTTTTTTTTTTTTTATATATCAAGATGGCATCAATTTAAAGTGGGAAAGAAAAGAGGGGAGAAAACCCAGACATCTCAGATAAAATTAACTTCTTCGCCATTACACAAGTTGGTAGTGTCTGGAGTTTGTTTAGAAATTTAAATTAATGCTAGGAAAAGCATCCAGACTGTACTTTCATAGATGAGATGGGGTTTTACTTGAGACCATGTCGCTGACAAAGCAGAAGACTTTCCAGGGCTCTTCTCCAGTTGAACTGGCAGTCTTGGAGACCCTGATTACCAGCAAAAAAAAAGCAGTGTTAGAACAGGATTTTCCCATGCTGTCTCCTGCCTTCTGAGCAGACAGGAGATGTGCTGCTGTGCGAGGGAATGTGTTCAACCTCTGGCTCTGCCCCAGAGTTTTTTCTGAACCTTCCAGCAAAACAATTAATCTGTTTGTTTTTTAATTCAGCTTTTGGAAGTCACTGCCCCAAGGTAACAGCCAGAGCAAGAGATTTGTGGAATGGAGGTTTGTGGTGGTTGGAAACATCTGTTTCTTCTTCCAAAAGGGTACAGAGATGTGCAGTTGTAAACCTGTATCACTCTCATCAACCCTTCTGCTTCCATTTAGGAGTTAATCGTTAACTGTGGGACCATGGACAGCCTTCTCCTGGCCTCCTCCTCCATGGAGGACAGGCTATGCCGGGCAGGAGATCAGTGGCTTTCACCTTGCAGTTCCCAAGCATCAGCAAATTACTTCTGAGCTGTACTTCCCCTGATCTATGAAAGCCTGTTGTCAAAAGCTTAAATTCATTATGTGAGGGCCTGCACAGTCCAAGGGAGGAAAAAAAAAAGTATGCAAATTAAAAGGCAAAAGAACACTGCCCTAGGGATTTCTTTGCTTTTTCACATTAGCATTCCCCATGGGACATTGAGGAAGTAAGCCAAGGTGGTCTTTCTTGGGCTGGAAATGCGTTTTGTGTAGGCAGCGCTGAGATTCATAGGCATCTTTCTCCAGGGACTAGTCAGAAACAGCCTTCAGGCAGAGACCATGGCACATCTCTAGGATGGATCAGATTAAAAAATTATAGATGTTTTTGAGTCTCCACAGTGCTGTTGTAGCTGCTCCCTGGTTGTCACCATTATAATTCTACTAGTGTTGCCTAATAATTGTTCTAAATACTAGATAATGCCAAGAAATCAATACCATGGGACCTAATTGCTTTTCTATCATTGGAAATTTAAAAAAAAACCCAAACATGTTAGTGATGAAGAACCTGTTTCAAAGTAGAAACCTGAATTTTTCTACACAAACTGAGTTCCTGCAAACTTTGCCTCCCACTGTGCTGCCAGTCACTGAGAAATTATTTTATTTCCTAATTTAGATGTTGGACAGTGACTCAATATGCCCTGGAAATACTATCATTCTAACAATTTTCTCATGTGGTAACTCAGCTTAATGTCAGAGAAATGGGTAGTTGTGAGTCCAGACACTATAAGGTTGGACTGGGGTTCTAAAAATAAATGTTTGGTTAACTTTTAGTTGTCAACAATTTTCTACTGCCACACATGTTAGAAAATGGAATAAGTGGCCTCATGCAATTCCAGAAACACTCTGTGGTCAACAGAAGTATCTAGAAAAGATTAAATATGATGGTAATACAGATAAATGCTGTAGCCACTCTCACCATGTGGTTTGTACACCCTGCTGTATAGAACACTGGGAGCATAAGAGTTAACTGTTTAGTACAAAGAACAAGTGAACAAGTGAGGATCTAGAGAAACCTTAATAGCATGCCTGATTTCTCAAAAGTCTCCTTTCTGATGCTAGAATTGGTGGTTTAACCTTTTTTTCTTCTTAGTTTCCTGTGTAAAACAGGTAAAATATTTGCCTCCTGTGTCACAGTGGGAGTTTTGAGACTTGATTGTCTACAAATTAGTTTTAAAGTCTATAAATGCAAAGTTGTATTCCTGTTTTCCATGTAAAAGGCAATGGAAATCATGTGCAGAGGCTCTCACAGCAGGCACAGTGGTTATTTGAAATGAAGGATATTTCTGCACCTTTGTATGGAAATGAGGAAAAGACCTCTCTTAAATCTGTGGCTATTTAAAACAGTCAACTTTTAACATTTATGTAGTGTTTTATGTTATCAGAGCCCTCTTATGAATCTTAACTAAATTCTTCACAAAGCCTTTGAAAAGTGTATGGCAATATCCTGCTTTTATGATCATTTTCCCACAGTCACAGAGTCAGAAAGCAACCCAGTCAGGCTCACATGGGTAGCAGCCCCACGGCTTTCTCCTCCAGCAGTGACAGACAGATAGCAAGGACCTGTGCCAAGCAGATAAAAAGGTTGTCTCAGAGGTGGAGAATGAGCTAATTAATCAAGTCATATGGTTTTACGAATGAGTTGGCTTTAGGACAGTGAGATATATACATGCTAGCCTTGAGGAATGATGCAGAGTTCTGACCTTGTCTGGATTTAAGGGCCTTGGTGGGATTTAGGATGGATGTGGCCCAGACTCTCATCTGCTGAGTGTGTGCTTAGGGCAGGAATACTCAGTGTCTCACCATGGCATATGTCCCTCTTTTATTTTGTTGCCAACCCTAGGGAAAGGCCTGTGAGATCAGCATGACTACTGGCATCTTGGGCTTTTCTGTTACTGAAGCATCTCTATGTTTTATGGGGAACAAGATGCAAAGAATGTGGGAAATGAGGAAGAGGATAAGTGTTGTTGCCCAGTGTTCAGGATTGTTTAACCAGTTTCCTTTGGTGTTCGATCTGGGATGGTTCATCAGACATTCGGTGGCCACGTTATGCCCTGTTTGGTTTTAGAAGGCTGTAAAACACACTCGTTTATGAAAGGAGCTGTTTTGCAACTCAGGTCAGGCTACATCTGTACAGTAATTCCAGCTGTTGCTGGAATGAGATGAGAAACCAGGAATGGATGCAAGCAAACATCTAAAAAAGCTGCAGCAGATATGATGCTGCATATGTGAAGCCTTTATGCAGACTTCCTATAGAATAATATTTTAGCAATGAGTTGGATCTATTCTATGAAGGTACTTGAGTAGTAATGTCTAGGTTACCATTTTGTGGTATGTGTATTGGACCAGAGTGATATCAGTATAGCTCTATTGACTTTGGAGCAACTCTGTTGATTTAGTAACAGCTGGGAGTATAGATCAGAGGATGACATAGTGTTTGTCATCTGGGGTTTTCAAGCAACAACTAGGAGACTGAGTAAATCATAGAGTACCTCTTCTAGCTTCTAGCCCTCCTATTCTATTCTATTCTATTCTATTCTATTCTATTCTATTCTATTCTATTCTATTCTATTCTATTCTATTCTATTCTATTCTATTCTATTCCATTCCTGACTGCCTAAAAGAATTACACATTGAAGCTATTTCTGATGCTACATTGACTTTATGGTTAGCTCTAGGGGAATTGACACCTTATACCTGCTAGTATGTAGGAGAGCTTGACCTGCTGTTTACTAGCCTTAACATTTTTCAGTACTTTCTTTCCTGAGGCATTGATTCTGAGTAAACAGAGATTTTACTTCTCATATGAAAAGATATCCATGTGTGAGTTCTTGTAAAGAAGAAAGAGGACTACTGTAACGGAACAGCTCAAGTAAATTACACCCTGCATTGGATACCCATCCATTTTGGTGAAGGGGGGGGGGGGTTTGCTGTGGCTTTCAGAGTGGGGTGTGACTGATTGGGGTTTTTTTCTGAACAGACACCGCCAGTGATGTGAGACTCATCAGAAAGGTGATCAGAAGTAGTTATCAGAATGGGTTGGTTGTGAACATGCATCCTCAAGATATGAAGCAGAAATGATGTTGAAAACTTGGGCCATTTTTACAGATATGTGTTTCCTCATAAGCTTCCTTTTCAAACCCCCTACTTCTGATTTTTCCCAGAAGGATTTCTCTGAATCTCACATCCTATTTGTCTTGGAGTCTTTTTCCTGCTTCTCTTGCTCTCTGCACAAGAGGCAGCTGCTCACTCCTCTTCAGTGATGAATATATACAAGGTTCAGTATACGGGGCCCAGAGCATTGTGATGACAGTGAGTAAGGCAGCTACACTGAGCTTTTGCTGATGGGAGTTTATTGCTCATGGTTTCATATCAGCTCGTATCTGCTTCAGCTGTTCCGCAGATGCCTTTCTTCCCCAGCACTGATTTTGCACTAGAATTGGAGGAGACTTCAATTCCTCAGCAAAGGTGTGTAGCTCTCTCCAGACCTATGTGATTGCAACTGGGTAGATTTAGATTGGCAGGATCCCAAGAGACTTGAGTGCTGGGAGAACCATGATAACTCATAAATCTACAAGAATGAATATAAAAACCTACCTGAGAAAAAGAAGTAACTTGGAATTTGCTGACATACATTTAGTCTGAGGTTTGCTGTGATATAGTAACACTCAAATGCATGCACATGTATGTAGGAAAATATCAGCTGGATTATAACACTTCTAGAGCTCTGTCTGTGTTCTTGGTGTTGGCTGGTCATCCATGATTTCTGCTCTTTTGTGCCTCCTATCCATGTGAAGTACTATGGCTGAGGACTGCAATTTATGGCGTTGAGCCAAACATGTGCAATGAGTTGTTCTCAAGCAAAACATGATGGTTTAAGTGGCTTAACATCAACTGTTATCACACCCTGACCAAAGAATTTGCCAGCTCCGTTTGACAACCTGGACCCTGTATTACCTTCCTTTCCCTTGGGAATTACTGTGGATGAGCTGTTTCATGGCAATTTCCCTCATGAACCTGCTTGCCCCAGGCATGTGTGGTTCAGGTGTCTCGTTCTCCTTTCATAGGAACTCTGGTGGGATCACTAAATCTGCCCCCAAGGGGAGAAGCCTGCAGGCTACTGTGTGCAAGCAGTGAAGAACTGTAAGAATGCCGCTTAATAGGCATCACTCCTCATACAGATGTGAAAACCAAACCTTGTTTGAGTTAATTAACAGGCCCAAGTCCACAGTGAAAGTGGTGTTGAAGTGGGGAAGTGAACCCAGAGGTTTTGGCACGCAGTGGTCTGTGCTTCCTCTGAAAAGGGGAAGTTGTAATGGCACCTGTAGGGTCTGAGGGGGTTTCTGTGAGGCCATCCAAACCGCCAAATTCAAGTTTCAATGAGTGTCTCAGTTTTCCTTTGCTCCTGCTTCCCTGGATTGTCAGAGAAGCTCTGAGAGAAAGGACCATATCTGAGTGTCTTCCTGGGAGCTACTGGGTACTGCTGGTAAGCCTAGACCAGTAGCTGAAGTCAGAATGTCTTTCAAGTGATGCTGCAGAATGACATTGCCTCAGTGGCTGGGAGGCACAGGCATGGGGCAGTGAGCAGAGCAAACACGGGTGGGTTTGATTGCATGTGTGTGTGTGTTTGCACATCAGAGCACAGCTTCCTTGTCTTCTTGTTCCAGAGCACAAAGGAAAGGGGACAGCCAGCGGTCACAGCTGCCTGTAGTAAAGCATTATCTCAATTAATCCTTCCAGTTGTTTTGTTTATTAAGGGATAGCACTGTCCACAAAGCATGCAAGTTTATCCTCTACCTTGTCTTAGTCCAAAGGCTAAGACAATCTCATGGTGCAGCAAGCCCACAATTCCTCCTGTGAATGACACTGACAGAGCAAACATCAAGAAAAGCTTTCAGTGTAGCTCAAGGCATACTCAGTCCTGCTTGTTTGATCTCTGCTTTCACTCTTTTGCCACCACAACACACATTAGCACTTGCTGATTCATGAATGCACATATGCCCTCTCGCTCTTTCTCTTTTCTCTCTTGCATCTTCTATCAAACAAGAAGGAATTTGTGCAACTGTCTGGCTTCTGTTGAAAGCTCTGAGAACCTTGTGGCACTGACCTTCAGCATTTCCTTCCCTCACTGCTCTTCTTTTAACATGAACAGGTTTTAAACTAAAGGTGGCAGGTTAAGATAAGGGCCAAGCCTCCATCGTGTTTGATGCTCTGTTGGTCCAACAGTATTTGTCTTGGTTATTTTTTTGAAGCAGTGAGTTACCGAAGTTCATTGTTTTTCCTTTCTCCTCAACACCCTGATCGGTAATACCAGTAGTCCTTTCTTTTTTATACATTTTTTTCACAAACCAACTGTTTTTTTCCCCCACTTGTTAGACTCATCAGTTTCTGCAATCATGTCTCATGGAAGGCCATTGCATATATCCATTTCTCTCCTTACCTGGATAATTTGCAAATCTGCTGGTGTCATGTATATAGATCAGCTTCTTGAGAGACATGCTAATTCTCCCACCAGCGCATGAGTTGTTTTGTTCTCAGTCTTGGTTTGGAGAGTTTTCTGTTATCATTCAGTGTCTGCAGAGTTTCTGGCTTACTTGAGGACCTTTGTTACCTTGTGCTGGGACACTGGTGCTTGTTCAGCTGGGGCCGTTGATCTGTGTGTATTTGACATATCATTTGCTCTTGTCACGCCATTTGTCCTCTAATTACACTGTCCAGGGTGGGTGCCAGCAGGACAAGACATACAGCACAATATGAGATGGCATGGAGAGGTTTTACTGGTGGGTGAGGAAAGATTTTATCCTACCCTTTTAGCAGATGTTTGACATTCACAGGAATGGCCGAAGTGCTCTCCTTGTTCTCAGCGAGCTGGGGCCCAGCTCCAAGCAGTTGCAAATAGCCCTCTCAGCCTTGCACATGAGACTCTGTGCTGTGAACACATGGCTGTTTTCACATAGGTCCTCCCGCCATAGGAGTGGTGTCCTTGATGCCAAATCCCCTTTGAGCCACAAAGCACTTACTGATCTCACAAAAAGCTCTCTGACCGACTGAGACAAATTCACCTTTGAAAATGGAACTGTTGCAATGTGATGACTCAGAAACATCAAGGGATTTTTTTATTTGTTTGTTTTGAACCACAAATGATTCTGTTTGAGGTTTACCTAGGGTCAAGCTACAAACTAAAGAGCCAAATTTTGACTATGCTGAAGTTTGGAGCTTAGCTCATTATAGGAAAGCCAGTCCTTAACTGGGATACATAATCAGATTTGAATTTCACCTCAGAGCCAAGATCTGATCTGTAACTTCTACAGTTCTGCAGTAAACATGGTAAAATAAGAAATCTATGGACAGGCTTTACATCATCAAAGTTTCCCTGAATATTTTCAATTATTATAATTTGTCTAATGTTGTCATCATCTTTTTTGTTTGTTTTCTTTTGGTTTTTCCTAATTGACTTTGTACAGATTTCTTTTAATGCCAACTACACACCATGTTTTACTGGTATTATGTGTCAGGGAGAAATGTGCATCTGATTTGGAGGGAAATCCTGTTCAGGCATGAAGATAAAGCAGGATTGGTGTAGTGGGTGCAAATTAGTTTTGTTTTCATCCTTTGTTTTAGTATGAATATAGTATTTACGTGGGGAGAGTTGATGTTCATTTCTAGTGCAAAACCAGTTGTTGATCCTCCTAAACTGAGTGAAAGTAGCTGATTATCCCAGGGAGAAGTAAAGAAGGATTTTTTGGGGGCATGTTCCATCTCAGAGTGGAGAATGTAACTTTTGCTTTTTGTATCTTCTCATGTGATCTTGCCAAAATTTCTAGCATGCTCACAGTGCTCTGCCTTCATTACTGCTTTGCTTTTTTTGACTTGCGATCAGCTCAGCTTCATTAATAACAACTAACCCCTTTCATCACTCTCTCTCTGTGTTTATTTAGAGATTGACCTTTTGAGTGTTTGCACTAACAGTTTCTCTTTGTGAATTGTTCAGCCGCAGAAAATTAGTTCCAAGAAAGGGAATGTTATTTTTCTCTTGCATACTTACAGCATTCAGAAGATGTGCCTGTGCACCTGCTTTTCAAAAGAAGCGCACCCAGCTGCTCTTGCCTGTTTTGGGATACCCAGAGTTTAGGAGATGATGCCCTGTAATGAACATTAACAATTGTGTAATGAACGTTAACAATTTGGCCTGGAGGGGTGGCATTAGGATGTATTGGCAGCAGTGATCAAAAGCGGGGCAAGTACTTTGTTTTGCATCCCCTTTAAAAAGTCTCTCTCCAATGCATTACCGAACAGTTTCTCCAGAGCTCCATACATGTATCAACAGCATTTGCTAGTGTTTGCAGGGCTGGCTATGAGAAAGATCCTGCAGAGCCTGCAACACTTAGAAGGACAAGGGAAATACCATCTGTTTATTTCCTTACAGCAACTAAGATGCAAATAAAAGGCAAAGAGATTTTGACCACGGAAGAGCCTGCACATTTCCAGCCTTCTCTGATCCTTTGCTACAGACAGAAATAGTGTACATATGTTAGCAGGAGAGCAAGGCCTTGGTCCAGCAATCATTCTAGAGGTGAATATGTTGCCCTCTGAACTATTGATTACATTTCCTGCATAAAGAAGAGAAGACAAAAAGTTGCAGCAGAAAAAAGCAGAAACTCTGACCAAAGTAGAGGAGCAGGCACTGAAAAGCACAGAAGCACTGCTTGCTCCAGAGCAAACCAAAGCTAAGGAATGGAAGAGAGCTGACGAACCCAGAGAAAGCAGGGCACTAAGGACTGATGTCTACCAAAAGCAGCTTTGGAATGGTTATTGCACAGGACAGCACTTAGGAACCCCGGTGCTCAGAATTAGGCTAGGGTGACTCTGAAGGCTTTTGACAGAGCTCTAGCATGCATCTCCTCTACTGAGTGTGAGAGAAACAAGAAACCACAGGGAAATAACTGCAAACCTTGTCAAAAGCTTTGAGAAATCTTCCTGACTTTTACTTTTTCAAACTTGACATTGTTATTCCTAAATCTGTTACACTACAAAACACAGCACATGTGCAAACTGCTGAGTTGCTGTTTAATGAAGCATAGTTTCCTATTGCCTGCGAGACAGTTTTTATAGACATGAGGTTTGCACTTCGGTTTTCTACTAGAGCTGAGCCCTGGAGCTCAAGAGACTGCAGTGGTCTCAAATGGGGGGCAATCCTTCTTTTTATTTCTGCACCTCATTTAGCAACCCTGGTGAATTATCTAAGACTAACCAGATGAAAGTCATGGTCAGATTCCTCCTCTTCAGCCCCAAGAAGAGCTATGAGAAGTTAGTCTTTGTGGTATGTGGTGTCACCATTCAGCTGCACTGTCACCTGCGCTGCTGTAACCACACGGTGCGGGAAAGAGCAATGCATTAAAATGAGAAAATATGCTTCTCCCATCACAGTCATTTCAGGCCCAAAGCCTGGTCTGGCCATATCCTCTGGTGCTTAACAACTTTCACTGCCTGTGGGCTCTGGCATTGGCCTCACAATCAGGTTTCTCAACATTCAATCAGTTGATTAACAGCCACATTTTGTCTAAATCCTACAGAATTTGCTACTGGCCACTGGTGAAATATGTGAGTGCTCTGCCTTGCAGGGCCCTGTGGTCTGTCTGCAAGAGTCAGTAACATCCTGGGTGTCACTTGCCCAATCCCTGAGCCTCAACACGGCCAGACTTCTTCAGCCAGTAGCTCATGCTGGTGCTGGTGCCTATTTCTCAGTATCTCTGGGTTAGCCTGTAAGGCTGTTGTTCATTAACTCTGAGACTGTCCAAATGTCACAGTTTAAGCCAAAACCAGCACACCAAAGCATACTGTCTTTTGTCTTGATTACAGCTATTTTGGCTTTGATCACTGCATTTATACAGACTTTTCCTTCCTGGTTATGTGGCTGTAGCTTGCACACCCAGAATCCATGATTTATTCACTTGTCTGCAGCTTCATTAGCTTCTTTGCTGTGGCACTCACCCTTCTTTTTACCACCACCTCTGTTCAGATGTCTGGGTGGACTATTACGAGTAGGACCAGGATTGCCACGGGTTGGCCCTAGGTATTTACCTTCAGTTTCATACATCCACCACCTGCTTTTGTCCAAGATGAGAATCCATCACTCCCTCCAGGTCGCTGCTGTTCTGTACTGACAGCCATCCTGATAGACTTTGGTGCAAACCCAAGTGAATTAAGCAGAAAGATTCACACTCAGTAGATTTCTTTGGATTTCATATTATGGGAACAGACTGAAGTGTTTAGTACCCAATATGCTACTCATGTACTGAAAGCAAAATTTGCACAGAGTGGTCACCACCCTAACTCTCCTCCATCACAGGACAACAGCTCCATAACACAGCATCCAAGTTGGGCAGCCTCTGCCCTACTTGCTTTTTGGTGGCATTATGAAAACGGTGCCTTGGAGATGGCAGTCTGGGTAGGCCAGCTCAGTGCATCTGTGACCTTTGTTAGGGACAGGGCATCATTTCCTACTTGTGTTCTGCAGCAATGCAGAGGATGTAACAAATGGGGTGATGCCTACCAAAGGTTGTGACTGTGTGGAAAGAGGCATGGAGAGGCATAGGGAAACTCCCTGTTGAGAGTGGAATATAACTAGCAGGTCCCGGCAGCTGTTTCCCTTTTTTGGTTACACTTTCCTTCTTCATTTCCAGCATGGAGAGCAGCAGGGGATGTTAAGGTCTTTCCTGCTGGCAGAATAAGTGCACTTTGGATGTCTCTCTGCTGAAAATGTACAAGCCACATGCCTTGATGTCACCCAAGATGCCTCAGATCATTGAATCTTAGAAATGTAAAGGCTGGGAGGGATGAAGACTTTCCCCATTCCCACCACCAAAGCAAGATTTAGTATATCTCAGAGAGCAGGTCCCAGACACTTCTCTTGGCAAAGGCCGTTTCTGGTTGGGAATCCCAGTTTTGATACCAAATACCTGCTGGCTCCTGACCTGAATTCCTGCTGGTGTAATGCCATGAGGGCACCCAGGCATAGCCAGTGCTGCCAAGATGTTTCCACCATGCCAAGTTTGGTATCAACAGACATGCAGGCCTGGCATGGGGGCAGTGACCAGCTGAGCTTTTAGTAGATTTGTAAGGGTTTGAAACCTGAGCTGCTTTGTCTTCTTGGTTCCCCAGACGAGGGAAATCTTCAGTTTTGTTGACAAATCATCTTTTTTTTTTTCTACAAAATAAAATCAAGGCCTCAAACTCAAATTTTGCAAATGCAAGTTAGCAGCTGATCTCTCTCATTAGAAAGAACTGTGCAGTGAGAGTGTGGTACTACAGCTGTAACACACTGATCTCTCTTCTTTTTCTTTCCTTTGAGGCCAGTTTTTTTCTCTCTGGCACCCATCATTAGACATATACATCTCTATTTGGCTACTAAAGAGGCAGCCTGAGGTATCATTTCCCATAGCACAATGCATTTGACTTCCGTAGGGGCTGAAGGGATGCGGTAGTTCAGAAAAGGTGACCTCTCATTTAGTGTTTACAGATGCATTTCAAAGCTTGACTTCAGGTGCGTGAATTTGAAAATGTTTGACCTGAAGTCCTTTTCCCCTTTTGGTTTACTGCCAGCTCTTATCTGGTTGTTACTGTAGCAGGTCACCACATTATCCCTTAGCAGTAGCTATCAGTAAGTGTCAATTCCCAGCAAATGAATTCAGCAGCTTGACAATATTTTATTTTTTTTATGACGGCTATTTAAAGATGACAAAAATCATAAATCTTCCAGGCTTGTAATTGAGTGTTTTTATTGAGTTTGTTGATGAAACAACTTCACAGCTCAGCTGAAGAGGAACTGCAGGGTTTGAAGACGCAAAAGGCTTTTGATAGTGTGTAGTAGTCCAAGAAATTGAAGATAAAAACCAACTTGCTGGCATTTTTTCCATATTCCTTCTTCCTAGTCAGAGCATGAGCTTCTCTTCACACCCCTGAAAGAGGCTGAGCATATTTCAGTCCCTTTAGGTGCCAGCCACCAGGTAGAGCAAGGGGATGTTTTTAACCCTGGGCGTTACAGAAGGGAAATTAAGACCCGGAGGGCAGCAGTCGGGGCAAGCATGACCTCCCTGAGTACAGCAGTGTTTCCTTCTCTCCTTCACATTCTGCAGTGGAAAATTCCATTGCAATATTGTTGTTTTACAGTTACATATTTTATTTGCTGAGGAAAGTTTGAATCTTGTGGGCATTTTGATAACAGCCAATAAACTCACCTTTATAAATCTGGTGAATTCCCCGGTTGCCATTTGCATTCTCATCCTCTGTGCAGGCCAGTTGCTCTCATTGACACTTTATTTTGCAGTCAACGAACTGACTGGCAGAGTTTATGGAGTAATTGCAGCATTAAGCAACAAGTGGGAAGGTTTATGGCTTTGTGTAGATGGAAGACATAATTGTAACAACTAATATAACTGTTTTAGCAATCACTCTGACACCAAGTTGGTCCATAAAATTCCAAATTGCATTGAAAATAGTATCTAAAAAATGTGTCTCTATTTAGCAGGAAGGAATGGATCTTAGCTGGCTTTAGCTGTTGAAATTATTTTAGTTATCATTCTCTATTTTTTGAATAGCAGGGATTTGCTTACCCTCCAAGCTTCAGCTTGCTGTTTCTGACAAGTGTGGCAGTGGTTCTGCGATTGTATGTTTTTCAGTCAAACTTAAGTTAAATGTAATATTAATAGCTTTTGTTATAACAATAGTTATCTGATGTATCTTGTTTCACTGTTCATTCAGTGGAACAGTCACTCTTGCATTACCCCCCAGAAAAGCCCCGTTCTCCAGAGATAAAATCAGACTGTGAAGTAAATCTGATACTAGATTGAGCTGGTCTCTGAAGAGAAATTACACTTTGAAAACCTGGCCTTGGCCAAACTCCCACTGTCTCTGGCTGAGCCAAAATTTCACCTGTGGTATAATAAGCACCAATGTTTTTTCCTTATGTGAAATTGAGTCACATCAGAGGTCCTTTAAGTGTCCTTGTATTTTTCAATCTTCCTGCAAAGTACATTTTCATACTCAACCAGAGCTTCCATAAAACATGCATGCACTTAGTCAAAAAACTAGCAGCACCAAATTGTGTTATGTCTTTGTACAGAGTGCACAGCTATCCTTTCCTTTTTCCCCTGGCATTTTAGAGGATCGCAGTTCCAGTGGCTGAATCCTCTTGTCCTCTGAGATGAGTTTAGGAATGCAGGCCCAAGGTGAAATTTCCTGTATTAGGCACAAAGACAAATGACTCCATCTTCTAAATGTGGTTGTAGCACTTCCAGTTTGTTTCATTGAGCTGCCCAGATTCATTACCTAGATGCTGTATAGGTGGTTGTCTGTTTGTATAGCTATACTATCTATGTGTATATTGTATGTATTACACATATGTATACTATATACCTTGGACTATATTTTTGAAAAATCTTGCTCTTGTTCTCTTAGTAACTTTTTTTCTGCTGGTACTCTAAGCAGAACATGGGGAGGATGTCTTAAAAAGACTGAGACTGAAGGAGTGGAAATGGGATGTTGCAAGCATGCCCAAGGGAAAAAAGTAATGGTAACATAAGTTTAGTGCAAAGAATTTCAAAACATTGACCTCTGGTGTATCAGGCCTAAAGTCCTTACTATATTTGAAATTGGTCATGGTATTGCCAGTTCCTCAGTTGGATTTATTTTGAACTACTGAGCAAAACTACAAAGCCTTTTCTGTGTAATTGCTGGAGGGTCTCTGAAAACTAATTTCCACAGCAGATTGCAATGAACTATGACACTTGGCCTGCGAGCTGCAGTAGGTTGCTGTCCTGTATGTGGAACAGCACAGAGCAGACTGCTTGCCTGTGCTGGCTATCAGCCACGCTCACAACAATGTGTTCTGCAAATATCTCTCTAGTCATGCATATTTTAAAATGCCATTTAAATAACTGAAGGTTTAATGCTAAACTTCCAAACTTTTAATTTTGTTTACACTACATACAAACTGGACGTATTTTGACAAGCCTGGAACCTTTGTCAGGTGTAGTTATGAGCTTCTTCTGTAACAGCACTGGACTTGCAGGAATTGCAGTAAATAAATTCATGGAATTAAAAGCCCTATGGTGAACTTCAACGAGGGCAGGGAGGATCCACTGGAGGCTGTCTGCCTGCTGCAGAACACCACCCCATCTTCTCTGATGAATCACCAAGTTGTGTGCAGCATTAATAAACATGAGCCAGAGAGCAAAAAGGGTGTTACCTAGATGTAATGAACTCCTGAACTGACGGGAGAACGTGACATGCTGACTAGGTGTCATCAACTACAAAGCAAGACAGGCCCCCTCACCTCTGAAGCCCAGGGATAGGTATCACAAAGCCACTGTTACCTGAACCATTATGTGTGAAGCCAACCATTCATGGTTGCCCCATTAACATTTCATGTGCAAAGAGACGAAGCTGCGAACACTTAAAAGTCTCCCAGTGGCTAAGCTGCAAAGCTTTTATATTTTCTTTAATTGAAGACTTAGCACACAGGCATGTGTGCACACATAATCTTCAGCCTGGAGATTTCAAGCTGTTAGGTAAATGAAATATTTCAATGACAACTTTTTGGTTTTTGTCACTGGATACTGTTAGCCCTTAGTAAATCAGGAATAAATACTTGCAAAAAGAGTTTCATTTTTCTTTAGCACTATTTTCTGGTGGCAGCTGGAAAGGTAATGCAGCCACTAAGTGGAACTTCTTTATAAAGAAGTGCAAGTACAAGCTCTTCTGAGGCTTGCAGGCAAACCCCTGCAGCTTCATAGCAGTAGTCAGCAGTATTTCAAACAGTGAGATGATAATGGTCACTCTGAAATGTAAGAAATGGATTTGGATGATGGATTTCAAAACCAAGCACTGTTCCAACAATTGTGACCATATCTGATTGCAGCAGTCATGCTGATCGGAGGCCTGAATCATACTCACACTTGAAGCCTTTGTGCATCATTCTGGTTGTAAAAAATGTCTTTAAAGGGGGGGGTTAACTAATCTGCACTTGCCCGCTGCAGGAATTGCTAAAAAAGGTGCAGGGTAGATGTGAACCAGGCATCTTGCGGACAGGAGACTGATTCTTTCAGTTTATGGGCCCTTACAGACCTTTCCCCTCCCACTATTCAGTGAATGTGGTTGTCTCCAATATTCTTCTGCCCACCTTGAAAACAGTGGGCCGCTCAGATTGTCACAGGGTGTTCAGTACTTTTTTTAAAGCCTAATTCCTCAATTTGTTATGTCAGGCAGTGAGAGGTGTCAGTGTCTTCAGCAAATTTTAGTTTAAGGTTTTGATGTGATTTAAGGTACTTTGAGCTGCTAATTAACTTACTTTTTAGTCTGCCCTGCCCTTTTGTGAGCCCAGGTGTTCTGCTTAAGCCCAAAGAAGAGGAAAGTGAACCTGACTAGTGTGTCTATAGGTGAGAGCCTTGCCAAAAAAGTAAAGCAAACTGCAAAAATGGAGAGAAGTCTGAGAAGTCAGCTGTGTCTTTGCTCTTTCTCATGCATCCCTTCAGCATGAACAAGTCTTTAAATGCCCCGTTTCCCTTTCCCACTCTGTAATGACAGTTGCTCACGGCTTCTCTCCACTCAGCTTGAGTTGGCTTCCAGACACGTGTGCCGTCTTGGGCCATCCTTCCTGAACTCCAGAGGTTTTGCCACACTCGCAGCATCAGAAAAAGCCCATAAGAAGCACAATACTTTCCCTGGGCAGAAGCTGTCATGGAATTTGGTCTTGGCTAGATGAGGATTGCATGTGCTTCTTTGATGGTACTTCAGATAACCTAGTGGAAACTTAAATACTCACTTATAAACCAGTATAAAAATAATACTATCCATCTGTTTAACTAGTCTTGGTCTGTCTTGTAACAGTTCACCAACCATCTGTTACTGTGGTGTAGAGATAGACATTATGAATCCACTTGACTGTATGGATTTCAGACTTCAGTTTATTTTTGGTTGCTGATACATATGGACCGTGTTCTGTTACTCTCCATGTGTTTGTTTACAAGGACTTCTCAGCACAAATTTTCCTGGGAGGGGTGTTTCAGAATGGGGGAAGAAGGGAAATAAAAGCAATTAATTTTCTAGTTCAACAATCATAGTTTCTAATTTGGATTCCATCTCACTCTCTTTTCCCCCAGCAAGCTGGTGTAAGGGTGAAGCAGCCAGGGGAAGGTAGCAACCCAGATGTGAGCTTTCTGATTAATAAAGTCACTGTCAGGCATGCATAGTAAAACTCAGACAAAATTAATCATTTCAGAGTTCTCTTATCAGTGTTTCTCCTCTCTCTCCTTTTTCACATGGTTAATGGTCAGGCAGGGTGTCCAGGCACACCCCCCTGCCTGAGTGCTCCTTAGTCTGAATATCCAACAGGCACTGTAAATTAGAATTGCACTTGGCTGGCTGGATGCATTTGCAGGACCTGCTTGTGAGACACACTCTTGGTTTTAGCAGTGATACTCTTGGTTTTATTAGTGAGACTTTCAGTAGCTCAAGTCAGAGTGGTCTCTGCACTAGGCAAAGATTAGGGAGAAGTCCCTTCTTTCCAGGAGCAAATGTTATGAAAAGGATCTGGTATTTGATTGGGCTTCTTTGTGCTGCAGATCACCATTTGTTGCCCTGTCTGTAATACGTGTCTGTTTTATTGACCCTTACTGAGTTCATTCTTAGCGAAATGCATTGAACGAAAGTTCAGGGATCTTTTCTTAAGATCATAATGTTGTTCCTTGTGCTCAGCTTCCCAGCAGGGGCTCCATGGTTCAGCAGAGCTGGAAGGGTGCTGCTATATGCCAGAGCAGGCCTTTCTTCCTGCATCTATTTTACAACAGAGTAAAAATTCGTGTCTGTAGTACTCCTGTCTCTGAGTGGTATGAGGTGGAAGTGAAACTTGCCCAGCCCAACGAGATATGAGCCAGGCAGCTACTACGCAATGAAGCTAATTGTTGACACAGTCGCTGTTCCTTTGATGGAAGAGTTTTAGAATGGCTGTGCAGGTGACGCAGGAACATTCCGGGCATTGGTCTGTACTTGTTCCTGTAGTTCATTAAATACTTTGTGCTTTTTTTCTAAGTTAGCCTATTTAGACAAACAACGGCGTTCATTCAGGCATCACCTAGCACTCCAAAAGAATCAAGTTCAGCTCCAGATCAGTTATAAGCCATCACAACTCCTCTTTGTCAGGAAATCCTTCTAGCACACACAAATGCTGTGGGGAAAAATACAGCCGCAGTAAACATTGCACTGGGAGGCGGAGCATGAATATGCAGATGGAGCAGTGTCTCAGCACATGGCATTTTGCAGACTAGCGAAGCACTTCAGGATTCCGCCAAGACCTACAGGATTACTGATTGGTGACTAAAAGGAGTGGGGTCCTATGCAGTGTGGAAAAGCAACCAAATCCCTTTCGTTGGGAACCAATAGCACTGTGTGTGTTAACTATGGCAGACATGTAGACCAAACAGGATTATGGTTCTGCATTAGTTATCAGCTAATTACCCCCTTGCTTTTAGACAAGGCCCACTTTATAAAAATCAGGTGAAAGGATTTCTTGCCCATGTTACTTACCAAAGCTTTGTTAACACCTCACCACCTTTAATCTCTCACTATTCTTATTTGTATTTAGTAATCTATCTGAATTAGCAGTGGTGTGACCCATTCTCCACTGAGGCCAGACTGCCAGCTTATAGAAATTGCTGAAATCAGGCGCCAAAGTAATGTAAGGACAAATGCCTCCCCGTACAGATTGGCATGAACACTGGAGGCAGCATTTGAGCGTAATATTGACTAATTATTTAACCATGAGTGGCAGCTTTGAACATTGTGTTCTTTTTGCTTCGCTTCCTGCATTTACTGTGAATCCTAATTACGAAGGGAACAAGTATTTGTTCTCAGGTCGCTGAGAACACAGCAGCCAGTTTTGGGAAAGTGCATGAGATGCAAAGTGGAGGCAGCCGTGAACTATACGTCAGCTAGTTCTCGTACTAGAGCCTAGTACTAGCATGCTAGCACTAGTACTCACTGAGCATAGAGAGCAGGTGTTGGTGGGGATCTGATCTGAAAATTCAAAAGCTGCTGATAGGAGAAAATATAGATAGTGGACTAAAAATGCATAGTTTCAAATGAGCTGTTTAGATTATTAGCAGCATGATTTTTTTCCCCTTCTTGTCCAGTAGGCTTGGATTTTTAATGATGGTTCTTTCTGTGATGTTAACAACAAGTGTCCCCATCGAATGCTTTTCAGTGGGGTCATGTGTATCAAGAGATATGACCCCTAAAAGAGGAATGTAAACTTCTGGCATTTGCTTTGTGTGCAAAATATCTCTGCCACAGATGGAAACCTCTCTGTGTCTAAAGGATTATGTAAGTACAGAAAACAACTAGATCCCCTGAATGATATGAGACAACAGTTAGTTGCTTGAGAAGGCAGATGGCCATCTTATTCTTCCCCTTGCTACTGTCTCTTGGTCTCTTAACCCATAAGGTGAAAAATACCCCCAAAGAGCTGAACCCATAAATGTGGCAGTAAGGTAGGAATTAATGTTTAGGTGCTGCACTGAAATTTGTGATACCCTGAGCAATTAAACATATATCTAATAAGAAATTGGAGACTGATTCTATTTATTCTGCAGCTCCTAGAAAAAAGGATTGTCACTTCATGTGTGTTTGTGTACAGTCAAGTCAGACTCAAGACTTGGACCTCAGTGGAGACTTGTGTCCCATAGTCCCCCTGAACTAGCCTCTCTAAGTACCACATGTGGGCTTGACTTATCTTTTACTTGAAAAGTATGGCATTGGTGTGGCCTCGTGCTTTGCCTCCATCCCTTGGAGAAGGCCTGTCTTCACTGTTGGATTTGTCAGGTTCAGAGAATATGGTTTTAGCTCAGCCCAGAGATGAGTTGTAAAGCTTAAGTCTATGTATGCTCTCTGGCCATGTACATATTGCTGGGCTCTCCAAGGGCACCTGTCTGCCGCAGCTCGTTGTGCAGCTGCCAGCTCAGTATCTCTATGGCTTGTTGAGTTTCTCCTCCATAAGCAAAATGTCACCTGGAAGACTTTGCTTGGCCCTCAGGCTCATTCAGAGTTGTGGTAGACAGCTGGAAGATGGTGAGCGCCTTAGTAGTGGAGCAAAGTGTGCTGGATTGCTACCCATACTCCAGCCTCCCCCCAGCACCCCTGCCTGCACACGCCTATGCTTTTGTGGCAGATGGGCAAAGTAGTTGTGACAGGCTAAGGACATCATTGGCTAAAAGATCACACTACTACTGCTTTGAGGGGCATTCTTGGAGGCTGAAGTCATGTGTGGTATAAATATATCCTCTTACTCTTTCATCTGGAGTCAGATGATGCCAGGCTATTATATTAAACATTGTCTTGCAGTATGTGTTCTATGGATGACTTTGTGAATGATACTTTTTTCCACAATAAATTAGTTGGAAATCCCCTACCTCTAAACCAGGGTGTTAATACCAGTCATAGCTCTTGCTTCCTTTCCATTAAGCTTGATTAAGTTAGCTATGGTTGCTCCTTGCTGTTTTTCCTCTGTGAGAAATCTACTGGCTGTCTTTCCTGGAAGCGCCTAATGGATGATTTTAACTACAGAGTTTATTGAGATATGCCAAGACCGAGATGTCAAGGTTGGCCTTGAGCATTTGTCTCTGTGCTACTGGAAAATTTATTTCTGATGTAAAATGATTGCCAAAAGCCCATTAGATAACTTGATGTCCTCTGTTCCTGGGTATTTCAAAAGTCTGCTACAAAGCTCTGATCCCAAAATGCACTTTTAATAAACTTGCTTTTGCTTTGTTTGTTTTAATTTAAGGTACCGTTTCTGCAAACACTTTTTGTCCTTCATACTGAGTTGGTTGTGCATATTAATTAAGGACCATTAGCAGAGCAAGTGCAGAGCAATGCAAAATGTGACTGAGCACATGTGCTGTGCTGCAGTCTACAGTGTTCTGTGTTGTACCATTTTTTGATGAGATTTGAAAAATTACAGGTGAAAACATAGTCTTCCTGTATTAGCTGCTATTATTGGAGCCATATGGCTTGAGGAATAAAGTGTGCCTGACATGTATCAGCCTAGCATGTCTCTGGAGGTGAATATATAATTTTTCAAATGTAGATTAAAAGAAAAATGGAAGTGGGCTAGTAGTGTTTACACAGTTGCTCTAGAAAATGCTGGCTCTATTTCTTATTTTTAAGGTCATGCTACAGGGTCTCTGGAGGGTGACACAGTCATGCAGGGCAACTTCTTTAGAGGAATGCTGATGTAGTGGCATGCACTTACATTCAGCTTTTTATATTCCCTCATAAAATGAAAATTATCCTTGTTTGTGTAGAGATTAACACGTGATACATAACATGAGTCCATGGAAGGTATTTGCATATTGGTGTGCTCCTGCTGTGCTGCTGAGCAAAGTTCAAGACAAGACCTTGACCATCCTTGCCTGACTTGTCATGATATAAGAAAACATGCTGTCATACTGCTTAAGAGGCTCTGTTATTAGAAAGAAAAAAATCCTCCTATCCAAAAGCAGTATTATTACAAATTACCTGGAGTGAAGAAGAAATTAGTCTTTTGACATACTATTTAGTATCTTATTGTTTTACACTTCTTGAATTTTTTTACCACTTCATCATCAGGTGATGGTCTCTCTCAAAGGGAGGACCCTGCCGTGGGTAGAAACTGCAGATCTGGTCTGCACTGGGGAATACGAGTGTCTCCTTGTCCAAAGGCTGTTAATACAAGCACTGTGGACATCCAAGATTTATGGTGTGCTATTACTAGGAAAGTGCAATGCTTCTTCCTCTCTCTCCAGAATTAGCATGTCTAATTGGTCCTCAAATGCATACTATATTTTATTCCTTCCCTGGATAAGGAGGTTTGTTAAGCAGTCTCTCAAAATTACTTCCAAATCTCTTTTCTCTTGTTATTTCCTAGTTATACAGGCCTGTTAGGTGTTTTGTCTCTGCTGCTTTTAGGTTTTAATTAAGTCCTTGTTGGTACTGAAGGACATTTGACCAGCCTGGCAGCCTCAGAGTGTGAATACAGATCTGGGGAACCAGCCACTGCTCTGCTCTCACACTGTCTCCTTGTGCAGACAGGGATTCCAGCAATAGGCAGCATCCTGGGGCAAATGAAATTCGTCTTCTATTGTCATATCTCACCCAGCTGCTATCATGGAAGAACCTCATTGATTCAGCAGCAGCCGCCACCAGCCTAGCATCAACTAGAAGCTAAAAATAACACAGGGTGGAAAAAACCACCTAACATCTAAATATAAATCTGTAATGCCTCAGTAGGGAGCGTTGCATTTCCTAATCATTCAGTCAAATTGTTTAAAGATTGATTAATACTGGAAAGCCTTGTGTTTCCACCTTGGTCACTGGTCTCTCCTTACCCTAGCACTTTCTTAAGAAGGCAGGAGTTTCGTTTTCCTTCCCTCCCAGTTCTCTGGTAGCCCTTTGCTTGTTTGTGTGCCCTTTCTCATAAGCTGCTGGAGCAGTGGGAGCACCATGTTGTGCCCAGCCATGTTCACAGAGCTGTGCTGGCTCCTGCAACTGCCTCTCAAAGAGTGGCCCATTAGGGCTTAGAGGAGGGGTCCAGAGGACACAGCGTGGCACTCAGGGCATGATGTCTTGCTGTCTGCAGACAGGCATGATTCCCACAAAGTCAGCCTGTTGAGTTGTACCACCTGGGCTTGCCACCCACCCTTAACTGTAGCCCAGGTTGAATGAAATAACATGCAGACAGAGAGAAAATGGTGAGAGTAGATTTTTTCTCAATCCTTCAGCTGGCTGCCTTTGAAAATCAAAGGGTAGAGAGATTTCTTTCCTTGGGAACACATGCCAAGCAATCGTGTTCCATTGTTGCTGACAGATTTATTTTTGCACACTTCAGACAGGAAGAACGGCACTCTCCGAGTGAAGACGCTGGCACAGCGCAAGCGAGGTGGGAAGAGGGGAAAGAGCTAAGAGAGTGGTTGGGAAATCTGCAGTGGCTTTGCAATGTTCCCTAGCAACCTGTGCCCCCAGAGCCACTTCCAGTGACTCCTCTTCATCAGCACAGCTGCATGGGATGTGCCAGCCTCGCCATGGTCTGACTCGCACTATTTTGGGTTTAAAAAACGAAGCGTGTGATTACAGTGCTGTCATGGGCATAAGGGCTTTGGATTGCTCTCTTGCACAGATGGGAGCAATTCACAACGAGGGTTGGGAAAGTGACTTTCTGTTCTTGCTTGAATGTTGTCTGGTACCAGCTAGTAAATACTGTCTTGTGACTTAAAGACTTTGTGATGAGTAGATTAGATAGCTCCCCTACCATTTGTTTTTCCCATGAGGTGGTGTTGCAGGGAGAGATTGTGTCGATGTTCCTGGAGTAACTTCTTTCCTGTTATGCACTGCAGTGCACGTGGGTCTTTGCACAGCAGACACGTGGAGCATTTTGCTGTCTAGGGCACCAGTGATAATTTTCTGAATGCTTCTTTGCCTATCATTTCCATGCTCCTGGCCAGACTCTCTGCATCCTCTCTAGCTTCTGGGAGGTTTTAATAGAGTTTCAGTACCAAGTGCCAGATGGGAATTCCTGAGGACCAGGACAAAAAAAGACAGCTGTTTGTCAAACACAAATATTTACAGTCCATACAGTGAGTGCTCTGAATGTGCTGCCTCTTGCACCTGGAGTCAAAGCTGGAGATACGGCACCTTGGAGATAGTAAAAGCAGGGCACGGCCCGACTTCTTTGTCTTACCATTTCTGAACTAAGTTTCTCTGATTTAGCATCTGGAATCATCAAGTAACTTAACACTGCACATGAGCTTCCTTTCCTGTAAGCAGCTTCAGCCCTGAAGATGATCCATAGGGCTTTCAGCTGGGTTTGCTCAACTCTGTTGCAGAATATGTCACAACTGCTATCACAATCACAGAAGTATAAACAATAAAACTGGAACAGACTTGAAGATCTGTCTGCTGCTCAGAGACGGGATCAACTCTGCCTAAGCTATTCTTCACAAATATTTGTTTGTTCCTACTCTGAAAAGCCTCAGTGATGGAAATCACAGATTCTCCCCAGGCAATCTCTTCCAGCACTTTGCTGGCTTCACTGTTTCTCCTCCTTCACATTGCAAAGCTTCTAAAGTGTGTGAGTGATTTTCAGATGGGAGTCCTGTACAGGAGGGAAGCCTGAGCCCCTTATTTAGCAGTGTAAAGCTAATGCAGAGGAGCAGAAAGGGAGCCTGGAGAGCAGAATACACAGTTTTGAAGGAAAGAAGGGAAGAGAGTCTGTAAAGTGTTTGACATTCACAACTTTTTTCTAGATATGCTTTTCAAAGTTGCGTGGCTCTTAGGAACAGGGGTAGGTGAAAAAGGAGATGGAGGAGGTATGATTGCTCTGAAGGTCCTTTTCAAGAGGGAGCCAGCTCCTCAAAAGGAGCAAGGAAAGATGAGGCCCAGAAAAAGATGTTAGCTTCAGCTGGGACTTGGCAATATGACCCCATGAGAGCCAGGCTGATATGGGTCCCACAGCTGGGGGCAGGAACCTTTAACTAAGCCCTAGACTGTCACCTGCAAGGAAACAGGTTTCAATCACCCATATCCCCAGAGAGTGGGGTCTTTGTCTGCAGTTTTCACTCTTGGTCTGGCAGTCTGGGAGCCAGTTTTCTCCCGGTGTCATATGTTCGTGTGAAAGACAAATGCAGCTGAGGACTCAGGGGGCTGCAGTTAGTCTGGGCCAAGCTTGGACAGGCTTGTTGACTCAAATAGTGCCTCTCAACCAGCCAATGTACACCTGAGTGCATTGCTCACTTTGGCATGCTGAGCTAGATCCTCCGCTGCTGTGTAAATCAGCGAGTTCCCTGGAGCGATGCTCATTGGCACCATCTGAATGTCTGGCCCATCCTTTTCAAGTAAATTTTCTAGCAGAATTATATATATATATCTTTGTTTTTCCCCTTCAGCCTTTGCTCAGTCAACCTGCGAGCTGCTTAATCATTAAAAAACAGAAGGAGGCTGTTGTTGTGGGTGAACAGGACACGAAAACAGTTCACAGGAAAAGTGATCTTTTTAATACATCAAAATGGTCCATGTGCAATGCTGTGTCCAGCCACAGTCCTCAGCCTCCTCAGTTCTAATGGCACATGCCACCACCTCTTCCAGTCGGCTCAATTCTTCACGAAGTACTGCTCAACCGGTTAGTGCAATAAGCTCATCTCTAGCCCAGTATGTGTGGGGACAGCCTTCTTAGCTGCATCTCTGTACATAAAAAAATGTTTTGACAACTAAACATGGGATTTGGAGAATTGTCGTTTCTGCTAACTCTCCCAAGTGTCTCTTATTTATTGAGCCATCAAACTCTTCCTGACCTCCTCAGTGAGTCCCAGCCTCACACAAAAGATGGCACAGAAATGCAGCTTGAGCAGGGCCTTCTGAGAAGGGTGAGTTTCCTCAAGTATTTGATACCTTGAACAGCTTAGATTATTAGGTCTGTATGTCAGTTCAGTGGCTGTGCCCTCAGGATGGCAGCAGCCTTAGAAGCTGCATCTGTGGGAATTTAGATTCCCTTCCTTAGTGCACAGCTCAGTTTGCCTGCCAAGATCCTGGGGCTTTTTGAGAGACTGTTGGGAAAGGAGAGGATGGGGGGCAGCAGTAGAATAGCTCTGAATCCAGGAAGTCCCGTATTCCCTTCTGGCTCCAGCACCAAGCAGGCAATTTCTTTTCCTTGCTCTTTATTCCATAGGTACTTCCACAGCACACAAGACAAACCCCAGCACAAGCACATATGCACTTAACTTCTTGAGCATCATGGCCATAAAGTAGTTTTTCATTTGACTGGAAAGCATGCCTGTGACAAACATGGGATCACACACTATATGTGGCAGGGGAAGTGGAAGAGAGGAACAAAAGGGAGGAGCATGTGACATTGACATCCAGTATAACTCTTCCATGTGGGAGTCAAGTGAGACTGAGGGTGTAGTGCTCTGCCCTGGGTGCCTACCCTTCCTGGTGTCCCATCAAGAATTCACACACACATGGTGTCTAGAAGCATTTGACCAATCCCATAGACTGAAACTGCTGGTTTTGCTTAGCATTGGATAGTTCTTGTACAATGGAAATGATTCAGTAGAATCATCTGATGCTGACACTTCTTATTTTCTCTTGCTTTCCTGCTTTGCTCCCTGCTTTGAGGATACCATTAGTCTGTCTTTCCATTTCGTGCAGCTCCTTCACACATTAGTCTTCCCTAAGCCACTCGTCTTCATCTAGTGGGTGCAAACAGCTCTCTCTCTGTGGATTCTTGCCAGCTCTAGAAGCTCCTAGCCAGGGTGCACTTTCTTTTTAATCTCCTCCTCATCCCATCCTCTCCTTTGATGCTGCACTCTGGCTCAAATCATTTACTGCATGCTGACCTTCCGACTGGTCTTCCACTCTTCTTGCCAGCACTTCTCTCTTGCCTTTGTAGTTCTGCCTTGTTTAATTGCTGTATTTGTGTTGGTAAGGGCTAATTTTTCTTTCCCCTAGCTATCTCTCCTTATTGCCAGAGCCCTCATTCTGGGTCTGGCCTTGACCTCTCTGCTCCTATGATTCTTCTCCACCAAGGGCCATCTTCTATCCTATGCATGAGCAGAATTCATAGCATCCACAACAGGAATAGCACAGCCAACTCAGATCTTCACTCCTATTCCAGCAGGTTGCAAGGAGAAAGTTGAGATCCATGGTGAAACTTCATGCAGCATTTTTTGATAGCACATAATCCCTGCTTCCATGCCTCCCTGCCACAATTTGGCCACCAAACAGAATGCGCTGGGTCTTCAGCCTGTGGTTCTCTCTGAGGGAACATCATTCCTCATCTCTTGCTGCCCTGTTCTCAGCTCCCACCTCCCTCATGATTGTGGGAAATTCCTCAGCAGGGACAGTGTTTCAGGGGAGACTTGGAGCTTTTATTTGAGTAATACTTAACTGCCCTGGACTCTATTACAGGAGAATTATGACTTTGTTGAGAAATTTCTACTGCTGTGAGCCAAATGAGAGATCATTTTCATAAGTACATTGAGCGAAATAAATGATAATCTAGATGAAGGGCATTTACCCTGGCCTTTTTCCTCCAAGTGCAGTATAGAATTTGGCACTGCTTTCTTCTGAAAATATTATTTCTGATTATCCTGAGGTAATTGATAGTGAAACATGTACAAGCAGCAGTGCTTAGGCTATCAAGATGACATTCACTGAGAGCTGCAGCCTTTCACTCTCACCTCCTTCTTTTCTTGTGTGTTACTCTCTCTGCTCCCGATGGCACTGTTCAATTTCATCACCTTTAGTCTTACTGCCAGTGTGATGTTGCTCAGCATCACAGTAGCACCTGCAAGAACAGCTAATGCCTTGTGGGTGCAGTAGCTCTGTGAGCTTGCTGTCAAACCCTTTCCAGGCTCTAATGTGATTGAGTAGCATTAAGTCTGTGAGCAAACTGCCCACTTTTGGTGGGCATCTCCATCTCACAGAAGGTGAGAGGGTTCTCTAAGTTTTTAGACACCAGTCATGACCAACTCCAGTCTGGTAATTTTGTGAAGAGCCCATTGTCCTTGCTTGGGCTGGAGACAGCAGAGAGGCCAGGCTTGCTGTTAGAAATATCACATGTGGTCTGCTCTACACTGCCAGTCTGTGTGATTGCTTCTCATGAATTAAATAACACATTTGCAACTAGTACTTCATATGATGTTAGATGACTGAGCTGAGATACAGGCAACCAACAGATACTTACAGATGGCTCTTCATGGGAAGAATTAATTGTTTTAAATGCAGTAAATCTTCAGTCTCTTATAGGTGAATAAAACAATTCAGCAACCAAACCATCCATATAGATGGTATAAAATACAGAGATGCTCTAATTGAGGCAGAGATGAGATGAGATAAGCTCTGATCTTTACTACTTACAGATTGTCTTGAGCTGTGTCAGTACCTTTTGATACTCTTCTCTGCAGTCTTTCACCACAAGACTGGAGATGCAAGCAAATGAGCTCTCCCTCTGACTTTGATGAGTAGCAATCTTCTCATTATTATTTGCAAATTCTCTTTTCTCTTGCGTCACTGGAAAAGGTGTCACTTTGAAAATTTTGTAACCCTTGAACCACACCTCAACTGAGAGGTGAGTACAGTAGATGATCTGGGCAGAATCCAGATGTCTGGACTATCTCTTAAATTTCTGCCTTGTTTTCCCTGACTCAGTCACTGAAAATCAAATGAAGGACCATACTCAGCACTTCCTCTCTCCAATGTGTTCAGAGCTCCCCCTCTTCTTTTCAAAGGAACTTGTACCCGTTTTATTAGGAAGGGTTGGCATCCTCCAGTAACCACTTCAATAGACATGGCCTGTGCAAAGTTAAAAGAAAAACAGAAAAATTCTTAGAGTGAAAGCAGATACACATGAGGAAAAGAGAACAGGTAATTCTGGCATCAGAACCTAGGTAAAATGGAGAAACCTTCCAGTCATGGAATAAGAAGTTTGAGTCCAGCAGGAATTTGATTTGTTTTTGCCACACTATTGATTTCTCTAGTATTATTCTTATCACTTTTATTTATACACGACCATTGAGGGGCATGTTGGGAGACTAGTATTTGTTCTGAAAATGTTATAATCTTAACAGACAAAATGTCAGCACATGTGAGTGAAAGAAGGCACAGTTTTGGCTACTAAAGGTAATGAATAATAGTCATAATTTGTACTCATTCAGCATCTTTCATTCAAGGATCTCAAAGCATTTTGTAATCAAGAGTTCATTGAGACTCTCAAACTCTCTTGAGACAGCCAAGCATTATGAACACCATTTATAACAGCAGGGTGCAGGATCAGACTGGTTACAAATATTGCTGTGGATAAAGCTCAGGAATCCTGCCCTCCGATGCTATGGATGTTGAACCAGGCACCTGCTCCAGTCCGAGAAGCTTTTATTTTACTGTAATTTATATATATAATCTTTTAATGTTAAGCAAAATATGTAGTCTTCATTTAAGTCACTGGTGTCCTGGGAAGTGTAATGGTCCATGTCACAGTTGACTAAAAGTGAGACTACAGATAGTGGGTTAAACACATTTGGTTAACCATTTGTTTGCTGTTATAGTTTTCACATGAAAAAAGCTTATATTAAAACCTGTCTTGATGATGGAAAGTGATGTGATTTTAGGTTTCTTTGTGCATTAAAACAGAAACACAATTTGCATATTTTAAGTATCTTTTCTATCATATTCAGGCATCTGGCAAGAAAGCTATATTTAAACTGTTAATACAGTATGAATGTGAGTTTCACATGCAAAATTAGTGCCACTAAAATGGTGAGATTTATTTTTCTTTTGAAACAAGTGATGCCCCAGCAGTTCTGTTTTTGTTACCTGATAAGGCACTGCAGCTGGGGCAGCCTGTTTTTTCACTAGGCGACGAACCTGAACTACAGGGCAGATGTTGCTCATTGCAGCAGCACTGGGTCCAACCCCCATCTCCACATGGTGAATGGTGGTGAGATCCCTCAGCGCTGCGGTCGCTGCACCGGAGGTGTGTGTAAGCCCATCGCGTGGTGTCACTTTTCATTGTCTGTGAAAACGGTTGAGCTCTGCCTTTGTGAAGTGCTTTGCAAATGAAAAACTTAAGAAAGGGCAAAGCTCAGTTATTTCCTTGGATTTTTAAGGAACTTTCTGGAAGGGTAGGCTTTGGAAGGAAAGCACGTTTTTCAGTAGTTTCATTGTGGCAATGAATTGTCTGGGCAGGTTGTGTACTGTGTCAGAAAACACATCTCTTCATCAGTATGAATATTGAAGCATTCCTGTTTTTATTAGGTTTGCCTCTGTGCTTGTCCTGTAAGATGGGAATTTGGCTTGGTTGGTGGGGAGAGTGAGCCCCTCTTTGGAGTGCCAGTCACTGCAACTGGAGTCTCCCACAGGTTGATGTCTTTCAGTAGCATGGCCTTGGACTTGTACAGGTCTTGAGGCTCATCACCTGTCCAGGCAAGAAGCCCTAGATGGCACTGTGTACCCCAAGATATATAGCCAAGATGACAAGAAGCGAATTCAAACCCTTTTACATCCCTGTGCAGCCTGGGACCAAGGCTTTGAGACTGTCATCTCATATGGATGCTTATGGCTCCTACTCTGAAATGCAGATTTTTACCTGTTTATAGCAGTAAATACAATAATTAATTAATGCTTTGCAGGCCATCCTGGAAGCCTACAGTATTACAACAGAAAGGAGGAGAGCTGATAAGCAGCCTTAGGGTCTTTACTGCTGGTGATGATACATGAAAGTAAGAGAGTGCTTGACTCCAAGCCCAGAGAGATGTGGCAAGGCAAGCAGCTTAGAGCAGAATGAAGCCTTCAATCTTGAAACAATGGACGAGTAAGCATAGGACCTCCTGATGCAATTTTATGAAGCAGACTAAGCTCTTCCAGACAAAAACACAGGGCTAAAATGATGCAATCTCTTTATTTGCATGTGGGTATAATGGTGGTGCCTCATTCTCCCACTCAGTAGTACCATCGAGATTGTGCCTTGAGTCCCTCGCTTTTTTTTAAAGGTGCCTAAAATGTCTGTTACCAAAATAAGTGGGGTTAATGGAAAAACAGCCTGCTCCCCTTTTTATATGAGATAAGCCTTGACTAGTAAAGCTTATTTGTGTAGTGATAGGGCTCAGAGGCCCCAGGCAAGATCAGACACTGCTGAATTTGTTTCTCTATATAGAATTAAGCACCAATGGGACATTAAAATGTAGTATTTTAGAGGTGTTCCTGTGTGAGATAGAGCTTAAATCTGCCATTTCCTGAGATAACATGTAAAAAATTTATTAATTGAAGATTTGTTTGTTTTGCTTTTTCTAATGAGAAATGGCCAATGTTGCTCCATAAAAATCTAGCTCATCTGCTGTTAACCCGGAATACACAGTCCACAATGTCCAGCAGAAACAACAACTTGCCATAATGTCAGTGGAAGGTGTCATTTAACACAGTTGGGCTCAGTGCAGAAGCAAGAAGCAGATAGCAGTGTTTACAGATTATCCAGCTTTTATAATACCTAGCAAAAATAACCAGCTCTTCCAGATTCAAAACATTAGTAAGAACATGAAGAATAGCAAGAAAAGCTACTTAGTTTGTTTGCATATAATAGCTTAAAACAATCCAAGGACAAAACAGTCATGTTCATTTGTTACCATGCTTGATGATTAATAAAATATTCTGTGTAGTCACTAACATTGTAGAAGCTTGGAAAGCTCTGCAGGCACTGATTAATTAAGAGAGAAATATTGTTAAACCCATTTTACAGAGTAATTAGGATATATGTATGGTGATCCTGTTGAATTCAGTATCAGTACACAAAGACCAAGATTTCGGTTTCATGACTGTAAGCTAAAAGCTGTGCTCTGGTGAGTCAGAATAGACATCTGTATGAGCAGCCTGATTTTTGGAAGTCTGGGAAACTTCCCAGCACTTTAGTGTTTTTGCATTCTGGCTCTATTGTCTTGCTTTTAAAACTATCGACAAGATACCTTCCTTTTTTACCTGTCTGCATTCGAGTTTCACAGTGTGAGAAAGAACAGACAATTGTGCAAAATGCAAGCGGTGAAGTTAAAACAGAAAAATTTTTTTATTGTTATTATTACTCAAATTCTGTGTAGCTTAATGTCACAAGAGATCACTGAAACTAAGGGCTTAGCAGGATTAGAAGAGGACAAGGGAGTGTGCTTGGATAGCTAAGTAAGGATACAGTTACAGTAATGAAGTTTAAAAATAAAGAAAAATATCCTCTAGAGCTTTGAAGCAGTTACAAAACTGTCCTATTTCAAAGCAAGGCAGTGTTTTAACAAATGAGGGCTCTGCTGCCAGACCTGTGTGTTCTGGATTGCTGGTTTGCTGTGGGAAGGGATGGTGGGGCAGGTAGGCAGCGAGGGAACTGGTGGCTTGTCCCACTCTGGCATGTCCCGGAGGAGCCCTCTCTCCTTTCAGCCCACAGACTTGTGATTTCGGGCTGCTGGTACGGGCCAGAGGGCACTGGCTGTCAGTAGAAATCTTATCATGCAGGGCAGCTTCCTCAAAGGATTTTGATGAGATATTCTCCGACCAGGAGTATACCCAGGAACATGCGTGTTGCAGGGACTTCAGGCAGAATTGTCTTTTCAGGAATCTGTACATACTCTGGCAGCTATAACCTTTCACTGGGAAAATAAATCAAGATTTTTTTTTTCTAGTACATCTCCTCAGTAAGAGTTGGCCTTAATTATAAGCTGAATTACAGCTCTAGGGAATGTTGGTATTTCTTTGGGAGTGTGACTGATAAGAGACGGGGCACCGTGCTGGATTTCTTGCTCTTAAAGTTTGCAATTGTTTTGGATAGTCAATAATTTAAATGAAAAAGTGTGGTCTTTGCCAGACCATTGAATAAAAAATAGATTTCCATTCTATTTAACTATTCATTTTACTGATGAGCAGTTTTGGTGAGTGAAGTGAAAGGAAAGGACCAAGTATATGCAGATGAACAAGGAGAAAAAAAAATTAAAGGGAAAGTCACTATCAGTAAAAGATGTTTCTGGCTGCTTTTCAATTCCAAATTGGGCTAATTCTACCTTCTGAAAAGAAGATAGTTTCCACGTTTCTGTAATTGGGAACACATAATTGAAGTTATTTTCTCTCAGAGAAAAGAAGCTTCTTCTACAATATTTGCAAATGGACAAGAAAAATGACCACATAAAGTATGCTGAATGATGGTGCATTCATCACAGCATCATCTTCAGGTGTCTTTGTAGATTTTGCACTGCGGTTTTTACCCATTTGGGTAAATATTTATATGTGGATGGAGAAGGTTCTGTTGGCAAATGCACCACACTGACTGCAGAGCTCCCTTTTCTGGGCAGCCCTTACGTCAGAGACAGCTGATTTTTGCCAGTGAGGTCTGGAGTAGAAAACATGTGCCAGGGAAGCACTGAAGCAAGTATCAGCTTTGTGTACCAAAATAATTATGCAGTGATTCCACACGACTGCTTCTTTTGACCTGGCTTTTTAGGAACTGAACTTTAATGAGGAAGATGAACCAGATGTTGTTGCAGTGCTTTGATAGTGGCACAAGTGATTAGCTGACTTCCTTTGTAGCATGAAGGTATTTTCTGCCACAGGGTTTAACCCTGGGAGTGCTGGCATTTTCCTTAACATCCCATTAACTAAGCATGCAGGACAGTATTTATTCAGGAATACTTTTGCATTTGCCCATGACACTGCACTCATTCTCTTCCTTGAGGTTGCTTTGTATTTGATTGCAGTAGCAGAGGATGGACTCAGGTGTTTATGCTCCCAGAGCACAGTCCCTCCTACCATCTTTTTGCTGACCAAGGCTCTTCTCCATTTTCCTGGGTCAGTTTATCATCCCTAATGTTTCTGTGGTTAGCCAGACAGAATGGTGTTCAGGGAATTCGGGAGGCTCTGTTGCCACTGGATGCAGACTCCCATCTTTGAGATGTGTCTAGCTAAGGAAGTGGATATTTGTGTGCATTGAGGCATCATGGTGAAAGAAAATGCATGAAGGTAACTGTGGTAGATCAGACAGCAAATTGTATTTCTAGACAGCCTTGATCATTGTACGGATCAGGAGAAAATAGAGGAAGCTTAATATAAACAACAACACCACAACTCTCTTTTGTAAGGAAAGCCAGTGTTATATTTTTACCCTGACCTAACAAAAGAGGAGGAAGGAAACTGTTTTGCTGAAACAAGCATTTTAAATTGGACTAAAGATATACTTTTCTCTCTATGGTTGTGTGTGTGTGTGTGTGTGCATGTCCCAGTAAACTCAACAGCACGTTCATATGCATGAAATGCATTTTCCTGGAGGTACATAGTCAGCATGTGCCATGCAAGGAGAAAAAAGATGTGCCTAGCACTACTTCAACACTGGTCAAAAAGGCATAGCATTTTAGTCAAAATAAGTTAAAGTGTGTCATAATGTTGTAGTTGGTATTTGTTATTTTTGCTGACATTGGCTACTGGATAAGAAATCTGCCTAGTTTGGAAAAATGCGATGTAGATAAAATAAGAGAATAGCATATTTATTGTGTCTATGAGGCAATGTGGCCTCCAAAACCAGAGTCAGAACTGAAAATCTGCAGATTTTAGTCTTTCATTTTAAATGGCGTAGTCCAAGTCCTTGCTGAATTAGACATGGGTGAACTCCCTGGTCAGGAGGTATGAGAAGCCAGTTCAGAAAAGAGGGAGAGGCTTCACAGACCTCCTGCCTGGGGTGTCCTTCCAAAGCCTGGCTGGTGGTGTCCTGCAGGTGCAGTAGCTTCAGGTTGGAGGGTGCTCAGTGTAGGTAGGTCTGCAACACAGAGTCCAGCCCTGCTGGGCTGTGTGCAAGGCTGGAAGGCGTGGGGCTCACAATATCCTGGATGCAGGTTTAGTCTTTGCCTCAGAGTCCATGTGATGGGCAGATCACTTCAGCTCCATGTATCTCACTTCCCTTTCCTGTGAACAGACGTGCAGCTCGTGCCCTCTGTTTTGGTCCATTTATATTACAGGGCCTGAGGTTAAGTAGTGTTTCAGATGATGTGTGGACAGAGCCCAGCAGATGAGGTTGGAGCACGGTGCTTCCATGCATTTGTGCCTCACTGGTGAATCCTAGTGGTGGAAATACAGGGACAGGGGCCATTGTTGGCTTCGGACCATACTGTCTTCTTTGTACAAAGTGCAGGAAAGGAGTCTCTGCTGATGGGATGCAGTGGTCATTCTTTTCTGCATGGAAACTGAAATAGGTACAATACCTGGAATAATAATTTGAGAAGCTCAGTTGCCAGATTGATTTCTCGGGCTAATAAATCCTTGGCTGCACTCGCTGTGTTAAAATATATGTTCAGCTGAGATTCATGATCAGCTCTTAGGAACAAGAGAGCAAAGAGAGAAAATTTGTTGTTCCAAGATTAAATGGTTTACATTTGACACCTTTAATTGGCTTATCAATAAAACTTTTTTTTTAGGGTTATGCTATTTATTATTTCTAATGAAGTAGTTGTAGACCAGCCTTGTAAAAACAGCCACGAAGTACTGGCAAATACCCAGCTCTGAAACTTCTAGTCATGTGCAAAATGATGTATCCCACAGAGGTGGCACTTGCATGAATTAGAAAGAAAATGCAAGGCCTGTGCACCATACTGCCTGCCTCCCCATATGAAAAAGTAAGTTATGGTAGCCCAAACATATCAACATGGTAGTATTTGTACAATAAAGTTTACTACTCTGTGTGTGGACTTTCAGGACTTTCAGATGTTCAACAGCTTCCTCAGAGCAACTTCTCGGTAACTAGAATTCCTAGAGAAATGCATAAAGTCCTTAAATATTGCTCAGAAAAAAAAAAAAGCATAAGCCAGAAAAGAAGACATCTCTGAGAACACCTGAATGCATGTATCTATATTCTCAGTCAGGGAGGCTGCATGTGTGGCAAACAGACCTCACACTGAAAATTCATCCAGCCTGGGGCTTATTCCAGGTACATTTTATTAATTGTGCCACCCCTTTCCCTTGTGCACTGCTTCTACTCCACAAGAGAGCAATTGTTGGGCAGGTAGTGGGTGCCAACAGCTGCATTGTGTGTGCACAGCAAATCCAGCCCTTCCAGGGAGCACAGGCATGTGCGTATGGGTTCAGTGCCTATGAGGTGTAGATCAGGCCAACAAGTGTGGAGGCTGATGGTGTACAGCTTATCATGGACACTAGAAAAATAAGCATGGCAAGATCAGGAACATGCAAGTATTTGGTTTCTGAGAGTGGATGATTGAAGTGTTATTGCTAAGTGCCATTCTGAGACCTTCTCTGCGTTGATTGATGTCTCATTTGAAATCTCCTTCTTGCCTGAAAGAAGAAAGTGTGAAAACATTCAGTTAATTCTCTTGCAGTGCAGTGCTTTATACCTGCTGTTCTCTGTTGAGCATCACTGGCTCAATAAAGATCCGTTGTGCCAGATGTAGTCTCTATAAGCCAGATAGAAGCCGCCAGTGCATTGTTTCTTCAGTGATTTTACATTTTCTTGCCATTTAAGTAGATATGGAGCATGGAAAAATGCCTCCATGTTTCATATCAAAGGTCTGATCCTTGATGAAGGCAGCAATTAATCAATGGAAATCACTTACTTTACTGAAATGATGTGTTTCATAAATAAGTTAGTTTTCATATGCAAGTCTTTCAAGAAAGCAGTGCACACAAGGAAAGCTGCTGTCAGCATTTTTTAATCCTGAAATGACCGAGTTTCCGATTATGGACACCAAACTTAGCTTCTTCTAAGAAACTTCTAGGCATAAGACTATTTCTGTGCTTCTCAAAATGTGCCCATACTTCTGGTGTTTTCCAGGGAGAAGATGCTCTGAAACAGACTGCAAATACTGTGTGCAGCTGTTAGCATATGAAGGCCAAGAGATCTCAGTTTCTATGCACATATTAAAACATTTGTATCCCAAGTACTAAAAATCTGTGGACCAGCTCCTGAGCTCACTAATGTTAACAGTAGGATTTGTGTAAAAATAAACGAGAACATAACTGGCATCTTGGGATTATCTGTCTTTGTCCATGTACTGTAATAATTATTGTTCTAGCATCTTTTATGTTGCCTTGTTAAGTGATGGAAGCTTTTACCAAGTCCAAACTAAAATACTTTCAAAGCCTTTTTCAGTGTTGGGAAATGTTTGTATCAAGTTATGCTTGGAATAATTTTCTCCTTTGTTTATTATTATGTGCTACCCAGTAAACACCTAATTATGAGACACAGAATACTTCTCATGTTAGGAGGATATATAGCACTTCACTAAATGTTTTTCAGAGTCCGTTTTCCTTACATTAAGCAAGACATTTACTTATTTGAATCCCTTGGGTTTTAAAAATAACAAACAAAAATAAGACAAAGAATGAAGTTCAACACTGAACAGCAAATAGACCCTCTTACTGTGTGTGAATACTTTTATATCACATCACAGGCTGTTGTTCTTTTTCAGAGTGGGTATCCAGGCTCTGGACCTGCATCAAGCACTCCTGCCTTCAGACCTGAGGATGAGCTGGAACATCTGACCAAGAAAATGCTGTATGACATGGAGAATCCTCCCTCTGATGACTACTTTGGTGAGCCATGTAACAAGTGTCCTTAGCCCCCTTCCATATTTACCAGGTGCAGTAGCAGGGAGGCCTGACAGCTGCACTGGTAACGTAGTGACATTCCTTTTGATGGATGTGCTTTCCATGCTTGGGCTGGAAGTGTAATCATCCATAGGAATTCCTCTGTAATTTCAGCATAAATCTCATGCTCACTCACTGTATGTTTGTAGTCTTTCTGGTTATAACGTTGAATTTTTTAGTGTCTGGTTCATGTTCATGCCATCTGTCCCCAGCTTCTAGGCTACCTGTCTGAACTCAGGTGTGATGTGCTGTCTTGCCCGCCTGCCCCATCCCTTCTCATTGCAGCTGCAAAAAACCTGGCACTGTAAATGTGTTCTGCTTCTAATGCATGGATTTCCATTTTCTGTGTGCTGGCATAGATTAAAAGGAAATCCATTTTGAGTCAATCAGGTTGGTTATATGTGGGGACCTGTTTGCCCAGAACTGGATCCAACAAGTACAAACAAGACAAATCTGAACTGATTCACTCATAACTTTGTCATTTTCCTTACCTGAAAAAGGGTAGCTATCTTATTGCCTTCTTAAGTAGTACAGAATAGAATTATCTTAGGCATCAATAGGTGTATAATCTATATCTTGCCTTTATATGATACATAAGTGGTATGGCCTCTGAACTCTGCATTAAAGTCAAGAGTCTTGGGCACATTTAATGCATCTGCCTGTATTTCTTACAGACTTGGGCCATAGCATTGTCGGGAGACAAACTGCAGTTCATAGAGTTAAAGACTGGGGCAAGCCATTCATTTTGTGTTCTTTATCTTCCTTTATTTCATCATTTCTTCAAAACTTCCTTTTAGGCCCCCTAGGTCTATTTAGTATGAAGTTTGGGTGGACCAAAACATTTCTGGCTTAAAGAAACTTTTTGATCTGGTTAAATCCAAAAGCAGGTGGGACCAAAGTTTTACTAATAAACGAGGATCTTGCAGTGGCAAGAATCTGATAACATGAGCAGGTTAAGGTGTTCTCATCAAACAAACCCCTTGTAGATGGGGTTGTTATCAGTCCCCATTCTCCATCAATACCTCCTATCTGCTGTGGTCTCCACCCTCATAACCAAAATGACTTCTCTGTCAGCATTGGTAGTCATCAGAATTGATGACTATCATTGATCTGAGGTGTGAGCAGGAATGACTAATTAAATAGAAAATAGCCAGAAAGCATTTTCTGTGTTGCTGCATTTGACTTCATCTCTGCCCATAGCCATTTGTGTTCACTCTCTGATGTTTTAAACACGAAGCAACAACTAAATAAACATAGCATTTATCCATTAGCTGGGTAGCCTAGAGGGAGAAACTTCTTTCCTGCTCCCTTTGGGCAACTGGCTGAAGCCTTGAAGCATGAGATTTGATTACAGTAATTTTCTTAATGCAGAATTGTGTGGCAGGAGTTGGTTGATGGATCAGAGCCCATCCAGTTTTCCTTTTAGCCCAAGAAGGTAGGCAGATGAACAAAGAACTTGGAGATGCACAGGCTCCAAGGTCAGAAAGGACCTTGCCATTATACTGCCTAATGTCTTACTCTCAGTTTGTCCCAGAAACGTGATTGAATCATGGATTTAAAAGAAATAAAAATCTAATCTTATCTTAAAGACTTCGAGCAATGGTGAGTCAACCACCTACCCTGATAAGCTGTTCTAGTGATTAATTTTCCTCACAGCTTGGAAATTGCTTCCTGAAGTGAAGCTTTAGTTTTGTTTAGCACTTGTATTTCTGAAGCTGAAAAACTTGAATTTTGCAGACTAATATTGTATGACTAAGATGTCTCTGCTCTGTTTGAGAGGGTGGTACTTCAAAGTTTCTTCATAAAAAAGGGATGCATAGCTCAAAGAGTTGGAACATTAAGTCTTTCAATGTTAGGTCATCAGTTTGACTATCAGGTGGAAGGTCAGACCAATGCCTTGCCAATAGCTCTTAATTCAGCAGGAGACAAGAAAATGGAAAGGACCATTCAGAGCATTCAGAAGTTTTACCAGTGTTTAAGTGGTAGCATGATCAAACATGGAATAGTTATGCGTGATGCAAGGTAGAAGATGACAATCAAAGACTCTTAGTTCTACCTTGAGTAGGTGATGTGTAATTACAAACTGCACCTGATCAATTTTCTGATTGCACTGAAATTCCTCTCTGAAGCAGTGTCCAGCCTTGGCATTCATGATGTGCAGAAGAACCATGTGTTGGGCTAATCATCTCAGCCTTCTAAGCATGCTATGCCCCACACAGCCTTTTAGGAATATTATCTGTCTAACAAGATATATAGTACTGGAGTACAACTGCTTTTTATGGTTGGATACAATCACAGAGGTAGGCTACCCTCATTCTACTAGGTTTGTTCCAGCCCAAGCTCCTCCCTGGGGGAAGATGGTCTCTGGAGTCACAGTGGATGAAGCCTTTTGAGATGGCAGTGCAGGCCGGGAGTTTTGTACTAATTCTGGGTATGTCAGAACTAAATACCCATCTCTACTTGAGCTGTCAGCCAGTGCCTTTCAGTAACTTCATGCTCATGTGGAAAGAACAAATTAAGTGTGGGAGGAAAAAAAGAGTCTTTTAACTTTGGTTAACTGTCTCAAACAATATCTCTGCCCTTGTGCTTTATTTGGTAGCATGGTAGTGTGGACTCTACAGGATTCATATGGCACATTGATCAAATAATCAGAAAAAGGACAAATGGGCAGAGACGTTGACTCTGATTTGCATTACATATCTTATGCCTGAGGTCTAAATGCCATGGTAATTGTAGCATACCAGATAGCTGTCAGCTAATCACTTTTATTAGTTTGAATTTAGAAAAGTGGATTTCAGCATATTAAAAGTTGGTTAAGTGCAGATAGGTTTTGAATTGAGGAATCTAATTAACCTTGCTAGAAAGCTGCAAGGCGCTATATTAAGTCATGAAAATAATTTGTTGGAATAATTACATTTGAACTGTCAGGCTGGAGAAAGGTCATCTTACTTGGCCCGCCAGCACTCTGGGAACTTTTCTGTAACTGTTTTCCTTCTGCGATTTCGCTTTCCATATCTCTGGTTTTCAATCAAGCCGTCTTGATTCTGGAGTCAGCAGAATCTGCCCAGCAGTGGGCCTAGTGGAGGTTCCTTGGGAGGGAAGAAGACTGGGAGTTACTGAAGTTGTCTCTTTGCCCTGGAAATGCTGGCTGGCACTGCTGGCAGACCAAGTGAGCTGAGCTCAGGAGCAGGACAGACACTGCTTCCATCCAGTCTGTGTTCACTGCACCTCTCTGCAGCTTCCCTGGGTGGAAATTACTGGAATTGGTTTCAGGGTTGGGGGAACTGTTCTAGGCAGTGGTTGCTCATGCAAGCACACACAGCTGGCAGCATGGCGTGGATCACACTGCCTTCCTGGTGAGCCAGGGCACATGGTGGGAGCCAGGAGCAGCATGATGGAGACACACTTTAGAGCAGCAAGATCACAGTTGACAGCTGTGTGTTGCTTAGACTTATCACAGCAGCACAATCCAGTCACTGGGAAATATTCTAGCTGCCATTGACGAGGCAGTGCTTAAGCATGGAAGTATAAAAAAAGCCACTGTAAATTTTTAGGAGTTAAACATGTTGGGTATTCTACCTAACTTAATTTTGTTAAGGCACTATAATAAGTCTAAGCACTTCAATCCTTCATGTATGTCCCCCCCTACCCTCCTGTAGGTTCTGGAGTATGCAGTGACTTCTCCTGGGAAGTCCTTGGCAGATCAGCAAATTGAAGTCTTTTAAGTCTAAGCTGCTCTTCCTTCTTTACTGCTGATTCAGTTGCTGATCTGTGGTAGTTGGCTGTCTTTAATCAAATCCCTTTTTATTAGAAAGGATTCCCAAATGTGTTATGCACTGTGCAGTAGGGATAGTTTCTCTCTATCACAGCCCTCCCCATTGATAAATGTGCTATTGTAGACAAGCATGTCTGATTTGTTTGAAAAAAATAATACTTTGTGGAGTGGAAATTGGTTAAGGTTGAGGGAGGAGAAATGGATACTTATAGGAGATTAGAATGAAACTATCAAAATTGTTTGTTGGCTGCAATGGGAAATTACAGCCCTTGATTTTGCATTTAAAAAAAACCTGACAAAATGCACACACACAAAGATCACAACTGTTCTGGACCACTGTTTCACATCTCATAGACAGAAATGACTTCTGGCAGCTTATAGTCTCTATCACCATGCAGACAGTGCTGATTAAGACTGGAAAAGTGCCATTGGGGCCCCTCATCTCCTGTTGCCTTCTGGACTATGTCCCAGCTGAGTCACTCCTCACAGCAGAGTTTCCCTGACTGGTGGGAAGAAACTCTCACTGATGTTTTACCGTAGCTCAGAGCTACCAAAGGAACCACCAGTTTTATGTATTGGGTAATGTAGCAATCTCCTTTAGTAGTTCCAGTATGCTGTAGGGATGCACATGGGGAGAAATGGTCCCATTGGAAATAACTCAATTTGTGCAGTGAAGGGACCTTGATCTATCTCAGAGCTGATAATTCAGGATATGTAGTTTTCTTATGTGTATTTTCTGTATCCCCAGACTTTGACAAGGGAGGAGATGGTGCAGAGTTGGGCTGAGGAGCAAGGCCAACAAGCAGGATGCTTGGCTTTCTTTTCTGCTCTTCATCCTGACCTCTTGTGAGACTTCCTGGCAGACCATTTTACCTAAGTTTCATTTTTCCCCTTTTCACCCAGTTTTTGGGAGGTGATTGACAGCAGCAGTTGTATGAGTGCCTCCTGTGGAGAAGCCTTTGTCATGGTTCTTTGAGATGCCATGTCACAATTAAGATTAAAGAATGGTAAGTGGCACTGTATTGAATCTTTCAAGACTGTCAACCTTTCCTGTCAGTGTCTTTGCATCTCTGTTAGGCTTCCATTCATAAGCTAAAAATCCTTCGCTAGAGCCAGAAACTTGATGTTCAAACAGTGTTGAATGTGTTCCCTAATTTCACTTCTTGAGAGGCAGGACATGGTTTAGCAGATAGCAGTCCAAGTAAGGGATGGGATAGAGCGTGGTAGAGTTGTAGAAGCCTCAGATGAGGAGGCACACTAGATTGTCCAGGTAAAATTTCCCTCAGTTCATGGTGTCCTTGTTTCCTTTGACATGGCTCTGTGCACTGAACCATTCTAGGGTCTCTAAACTGAACATAGTCTGCAGTGCTTCTCAGTCTTGGTCAGGCATATTCGTAGCCTCTAAGAGGCACAGGTTGCCTCTTGGTTTCATCTGTATTACCATCATAAAAAGAAACTGAAAGTTGTCATATTTTGCCTGTACTCTTAGATCTGTTCTGAAAAGATTATCATTAAATGAAGCATATTATTATTACTAAAGCATAATTACCTCATAATTTTGCTGTGTAATGTGATGCATCATCATGTCTTTTGTTTAAAGGCAGGGGTTCTGGTGCAAGATGGCGTATGTCTTCATCTGAGCAACATCTGGGTCAGAAAATAGTAGGTCAGATTTTCAACGGCTGATGAGCTGACAGTCATTTTCTGTTATGTAACCGCTCACAAAAGCAGGAGGAGCAGACATATAATGGGCATCATTTTCTCCATTGTGGTTCAAGTAATTATTTTTTATGTTCAAGCCATGTTGCAGCATTTGCATGCAGGCTACAAAGTCTGGGAGCAACCTGTGCTCAGGAAGGTCATAGTGTGGCACCATAACCTCCAGCAGCCCTCTTGTGGCCTGCCACAAGGGGAGTCACCCTCCCTCTGCTCCCCAGAGGCTTTAATTACCTTGGTAAATGGCTTTCAGAGCCTCTTTCTTCAGTCTCACTTCTGTCAGTACTTGCCACACGCCTCTAGCTTCCTTTCAGGGAGTCCTCTTCCTGCTGGCATCTTTGCACAGCAACTGCAGGTAGAGTTTGGAGAGAAAATTTGTGAGAATAATATCAATGCAACCCAGAAAGGTGAATTTCAGCCCACAGTTCCAAAGTAAGAAGAGACAAACAGGAGGCCAGTGAGTGGCTGGAGTGAAAAATACACCATATCTACATGCATTTATCTCCGGCCATGAGAAAGGCAAGTGGCTGTGAGCTGGTCTAAGTTGCTTTTCAAGCATTGAAAGACTGTAAATGTATGCAAAAGTTTGATCCTTCTAGCTGTTGATCTAATCCAGATTTTACTCTGTAGGAATTTTGGGAAGAATGTTTTGTGAAGCTAAGCATCTAGATCTTTCTGTGCCATGGATCTTAGCCTTAAAAAGGTTTGAGTGCGCAACTCTTAATGAAGATCCAGCTGATGTAGCACTCAGGAATGAAGGAAAGCTGCACTTGTGTAAACCCTGAGCACTTGGTACCTACATGTGCCAGGACACAGGATACTTACCATCCCTTTTTCCTCTTGTTTTCCACACAAAAGTGGTTGAGACTTTGCATCAGAAGTGTTTCTGAAGCACAGTCTCTTCAGACAGCAGCAGCGCTTCACAGATGGGATCCAAATCTTGCATCAAAACCAAAATTACCCTTTGTTACTGTAGGTGATAAAATCCCAGCTGGAACAGGTAGCAAGCAGCATGACTTCCTCTGTGTTTTTAAGTCCCTGGTTTAGCTTGAATTACTAACAGTCAACCTAGACATATTTTTACTTCTGAACAGAGCTAATTTGATGCAGAGATTATTTAATGGAGAGTAAGTTCAGAATACCAAGTTAGAACTTTATCAAAGGGATTTCCATGATCACCTATATGTTATGAAAGAGAGATGGGGTTAGGCAATGAGCGGAATTAGATTTGTCCCAAAAGTCGGTAAATAAAAGCTGACAATTTCCTGCTGTCTTCTAAGAGGAGTGAAATGTGATAATGAAATATCAGGGATGTGTCTTTCTAAAGTACAGCTGTATTCTACAGGATTCTCTAGCATGTTAAAAAAAAAAACATAGCTATGGAAAGCTAAATAATCCATGAGGGTGGTAGATATTTCTTTGGTTGTGATAGGGCCCTTAGTGTGCTAGGAACTGTACAAATGGATAGGAAAGTTCAGCCTCTTTCTGAAAAAACCTTGAACAATGATGAGGCTACTAGCCAACCCCCACAAAAATTAGTAGCCCTACATGAAAACAAAACAAATGTTTCTACCTTAATTTGAGAAGCAGTTTAAAGACAATCCAGTTTGTTCATAATAAACTCATGTGCCCAAAATAAAATCTCTGTGGGCTGAAATGGCTGAAGAATTGATAATGAGCCATCAAGTCTTCGGCTGCAGGTCATTTGCCTGTAGCTAACTCAGATCATTAAGAAGCGAAAGTGGGACCTACCTTCTGGCTGTTTCCTGCCCCACATGAAATGAGCTGTCTGGTCTCAGGAGGGTTCTTTGTGGGTATGTCATCACTTGACTAAAACCCATAAATTGTGGTACCTGGAGGATCTCTGGTTGGGAATCTCCTTGACAAGGCCAGGAGCTGCACGCAGATTGTTCGTCATGGGCATGTGGGATGGAAAAGGCTGGTTCTGCCTCTCCTCCTGTGAGATCTGTTTTATGGACATGAATGAAATCAGGAGTTTCTATCCAGAATATCATAATCACTAAATTCTCATGTACAGGTATTTTAAGAGGGGGTGTGCATATGCATGTCTGTGACTGAGTGAGAATATTTTTCTGGACTGTAGTATTATAGAAATAATTTTCACTTCAGATGGAGCTTTGGAGTGTTTTAAGCCTCAACATTTTTTTTTTGTCATGACACATAGCTGACTTGGGGAACGAGGTACAAGCATTCAGTTTTGGAGCCAGAGTTAGAAACCCTTCCAGCCATGCAGGCCTGCAGAAATCTTTGTCCAAGTAACGTAAAAACAGTTTCATTTCTCTTCAAGTTAGTTGTGTACATGATCAGGCATAAATGAACCCATTTTTTTCTTTTTAAAACTGAGAAGAGCTCACCTGTTGTTTGAAGGTGGATGGACTAAATTTGCAGTTTGCTTCTGTGTTATATGATGGCTCATTGTGCCGCAGTAACATCCAAGGCCTGACAGCAAGTCTGTGGTCACACTGTACTATGTGCAAATTAAACATGGAGTAGGAAACAGTATGCATCCCTCAGAACTCTGAAACTGAAAATATGGCAAGGACTAGGAAATTACTGTCCTTAATTTACAAACGAGGGGCTGACTGGCAGAGTTTAGATGAGTCACCCACAGTCATGCCGAAATCCAGTAGCAATGTGGGAATTGAACCTAAAATTCCTGCAAGTTCTATGCCTTACCCAAAGCTGTGGCCACACTCTTTATTTTATGTGAAAATCAACAAAAAATGTACTTGTTAGCCTTGTCTGATGAGAAATCACAAGCAGTGTGAAGGCTCTTCCCAGCATGTAGAGTACAAGCCCTATTTTCCAGGGTTAATAACAAGGCTGTGAAAATAAGGGAGGGGGAAAGTGCTCCAGGACCACACTGGGTAACTTTAACTGCTGTTAATATAATGTACCCACTAATGTTATCACACTTCAGCATTTAGATAGTTCAAGGCTATTAGGAAAATTGCTAATTCACCATAGTAATCTGTTACTTCCCAGTATAGCAATCACTGTTCCATGGGGGTGTGGCTCTTGTTATTTCTTCTTCTGGTGGCATTTGTCTCATGCTGTCTTTTTGATAGGGTGGTTTGTCTTTTGCCAGTAGCTTTTGGGGGTATTTGAGTGTCATTAAGTCAAAATGAGTTATTTTCAGTGGGGGGAAAGGCCAGATTTTATCTGAGAGCAAAATGTGGTAAAAAGAAGAATTAAACAGGACTGCCTCATTTGCTGAATGTTCTCCAGCCTCTTCTCTTCTGATGGAAATGCATCAAAACTGTTTGTTTTTTCTTTTTTGTAAGGAATTGCTTTGACTCAGATTCTCTGAGATGAATCATAACCCACTTTCTCATCTGAGATGTGAAAAAAAAAGAAAATTCCAGCACTGCTGTCAATGTCAGCATAATCAATACAGAGTGTTTCTCAGTGCTGCAAAGAGGTAGGGGAGGATTAAAAGAATCAAAAGAATCAAAAGTAGCCAAACTTTCCTGATGGTTTTAGTAAGCTGCACTGTTTTAATGTCTCTGAATGCACCTTGCTGTTCATCACGTCATGTTAGACCTGAACATAGTTTTCATGTCTCTGGCAACAACCCAAGGTCACAACTGGTGCTCAGAAGTCAGGAGACTGTCATCCCAAACTAGCAGGCAGATCACAAGAAGCCAGCCCTCGCAGACATTTGGGATGTTCCCAGCAGATGAGAGTAAACCTGTTTTGATTTGTGAAACCTGTAGTTGAGATGTCACCTGCTTGGACTGTGCCAGCAGAGACTTTGTCAGCTGAGTAGGAGAGAGTGCAAAAGCACCGTGCCTGTCCCATGGCCCTGCCTGAGCCAGCCCTGTTGGGGGAAATGGAAAACTTCAATAGCAATAGGGTCACTGTGGCTGCAAACCGGAGATGGGAGACCACATCTGATACCTTGTCACCAGCTTTCATTTATGAACTTGCTCATTTGCTTTTCTTTATTTGCGTGTCTGCCAAGACAAGCACAGAGATGTAGAAATCGTTATCTCTGGAAGTGTGAGTTAAGAGCCAAACCCCTGAGCAACTGTGTTCACAGCACCAGGGTCAAAAGGTGACAGCACAGGTAGTTTATCTGGGTTTTGACAGTTGACAAAATTTGTCTCCTGATTGAACAGTAAATCAGGTTCAGTAAAACACCCTGGCAATAGCAGAGCCCTTTGTAGAGAGTTTAGAGGTGGAGGTGCAACCATCTCTCACAGCCAAAGACACTGCCCACTGCTAAAGACAGACGGTTGGATGTAGATCTTGTAGATCCTTCCAAATTACTGTCCCAGCCACACTAAGCTGTTTGTTTAAGGCTGTGAATCAGGCTGTGTTCAGTTTGGAACAGTGTTCAACTTTAATATACAATTTCTTCAACAAATTCTGGTTCCAGACAATATCTTGAGAGGTTAATAACTTACTATCTGTTCAGTGCATGTTCTGATTCTGTCTGTGCTGTGGGGCAGACTGGGCAGATGATGTACAGCAGTCTTTGTGAGTGCAGATTGGAAGCAGAGAAAGTTTTTGGGGGGTTTTAGTAGCTTTTGTTGTCATTTAAAATTACACTTGAAAAAATCCAAGCTTTTAAAATGTCTCTATTTCCTCTTATGTGCTTGCCCTGAAAAGAAAGTGATTTCAGCATATGACTTCCAAAAAAACCTGAAGAAAGCCTGGAGCCTTTTACCTTGAATTTTCCCTTGTGTTGATGAAAGGCTGGGACAGTACTGACTTTCGGTGTTTTTAATGCAGAGTTTGTTTGTGATCACATGAGCTAAGGAACTGTGCCTGGCTGAGCTGGAAGGAGTCATTTATAAGGGACATTAATGTGGGTCCTTTATGCTGTGCAGAAGACTGTCATGTGCAGCCAGTTCTCCTGGACAGGAAAGTCCTAGTGATTGTCATTGCAAACATGGAGCTAATTCTGGTCATATGTTCTTGTTGTTACATCCACGAGCTCAACAGCTGCTTCTCATTTCTGTCCCATGGCTGAAATCAGTGAGAATCCTAAAATGCACATACAAATGTGTGCGTGTACATATATATATATATATATTGCAGGATACTACTTGAACCCTGGATTCGAATGGTACTCCTTTCTTTCCCATTCTCCATCTCATCATCTTGCATCAACTGATCCAGCTTTCAATGCCTGTGTGATCTTGTGAAGTGTGACTGTTTCCAGCATTGGCAAATCTGGTGCGTGTGCTTAGAGGAGAGAGAAAGGTGTGTGGAAGGACAGGATTGGGGAGGGTGTGGCTACAATATTGGGTGTTTGAGTGGGGCATTTTTAAATATTCCATCATTTATCTGTATATGCCTAATATTGTCTTCTTCTAAAGATAAAAGGGCAAAGCACAGGCTTCAGTATGCTGTGTTTGTATACTTTCATTAGGCCACTACTGATGCTAAAGCAACCATAACCTCTTATTTTATGTATGCTCAATTTCCATGCAAGGCAACAAGAAGGGGAGGGGACCAAAAATGGAGTTGCTTATGGTCAGATTTATTTCTACTGTTTTTTTCACAGGCAGAGTTCAAAAGGTGAAGAAAGTGGAGCATGTGCACTGCAGATGTGCACAGCTGGTGCATTGCCATCTCCATGGCATCCCTCCTTCAGAAGGGCGGCTGAGGAGAGCCATAAGGTCTGTGTCAGTTATATGGCCAGCTCCTAGTGAAAACTTGTCATTTAAACTCTTTTGGTCTCTTTCTGCACTGCAGTCTCTAAATTAAGTGCAGAATGGAAACTGCTCTGTTCACTCACGCAGGGGAGAGATAGATACTTTCAGGTTTTGAAGACTTAGGTGAAAAACTGCACAGATAACACAAGTTTCAGGAACCTCAGCAGGAGTATCAGAGACAGATATTAGAGAAGAAGTCACCTCCAAACACAGGGCAGAGAGACATTGCTTTCTGGGGTTTCAGATTTGTGCCCTGAGATAGCCCTGGTCATGCCTGGTCATGAGTAAAGGGCTTTGTTCATAAGGCCCATTGACCTAAGTGTGGCTTAGTCTTTTACAAAAAAACAGTACATCATAGAAAGCCAATTAGTCTTGTGATTTTGGCAGTTTTTCTGTTATTTCTTTGCTCTGATTACAGCAGGGCATTGGGTAAGGAGCCATAGCTAAGCTATTTCAAGTCTGCCAGACTCTGCTTCCTTCTGTATTGTACAACGGCAAGTGTTCACATACAGTCTTGCTGCCTATTGCCCTTTGCAGCACAACTTTATTTAAGGAGGGAAGACAAGGTGACTGACCTGTGACCTTCAGTCCTTTGTAAGTGACCAAAATCCTGATACTGTGAATAACAGCTGTTAGGCAGCAAGTAGGAATGGTGTGCATCCAGCAAATGCCTGATTACAAGAGCTGTTTTGGCCTAGGAAACTTGCAGCTGTTCAGAAGAACAAATAGCATTTTGTAGGATTTGAAGCATGGTCTAATTGTGACACATAGTGGGTCACATCTCAATAGGTGTGTGTTGACTAGAAGATGCTCCAAGTGACATCAGCTTGGCTAGAGGTCTGGCTGAGTAAATATTGCCTAAACTCTAAGGAGATCAGTGTGTGCAGTGGCTTCATGCTTGTGCTCTGGGGACAGGGGAGAATGAAACATATGCAGGAGAAATAACACTGTAAATTTGTGTATTAATATTGTTTCCCCACAGCAATTTACTCATTTTGTGTCACCCTTAGATAGGAATATTCTGTGGTGACCATTAATATCTTGAACAGGGCTTGTCTGTGTGAAAATAAGTTAAGAAGTCTTTAGTCTGTGGTTTTCAAAATGCCAGTCTATCTTTTGTTATGGAGAGGTTGTTTTGACTCTCTTATTAAGCAGTACTGGAATTGAGACTTTTTGCAGGTGTTCTAACATTTGGAGATGAATCTGAAGCTTTTCTGGAGTCATCTGGTCTCCAGAACATGCGTTGTAGACTTCCCACAAGCTACATACTGTGTTTTGTTTCATAGATTCTCATTTGTGCAGAGGCTGCAAAGGGGATGCTTAGAGCAATGGAAAACAGTAAAAGCGATTTCCAAAGTATTTGAAGTCTCAGTTGCATTGAGTCTCAGGTTGCTGCCATTATGTTTTGAAGGCTTTTTTAAGTTGTAGCCTTTGACTGGGACAAAAGTCTCCCACACTGTTTCCTATGCTGGGGTGTGAATAATAGCTTTCCTGACCTACCCATACATCTGACTTTGTCAACATAATAAAGTTGCATCATTTTATGTGCAAACAAAAACCAACTGACTTAAACCAGCATTGGCTTTCTGGGTTTGGTCATACAAATTCAAAAATACATGAAGTTGACTAAGTACATCAGCTAAAATCAGACTTGGGATAAACTGAGTATCTCTACACAAACCTTAGATCTAAATTTGGAGGTGTAGTGGATTTCAAATAATTCCATTATAACATGTAAACAAGTCCTTCAGTTTTCCTACTGTCATACCAAAGTGCTTAATGAGGATTAGATACACCTACCATTTTCACAGTGAACTCCCATGTATGTAGGAAACCAGTAAAGAGCACCTGAAAGTTCAGAGTGCAACAATTTGCCAACTTTCTCATATAGAGGTTGCCGTCACTGGTACAGCATGTTCAGGACGTTTTTCAACACTGAGTTTTTTGGCAAACACTTACAATCCCTGTTGCTGATGGCCTTTTCTAATGCCCGCTCAGGGACATTGGACTGGCAGAGCTCATCACAAGCTCTGGATATCAGATCAGTCCATTCCGATTGGCTCAGCCCTGTCACGAGGAGGGAAAGCTTTGGGGGTTTCAGTTTCCATCGGCACAAAATTTTCAGGTCAAGAATTCTGTGAATAATTCAGGAGACAAGGATTGGTGCCCTTCGCATGGAAGCCAATTTGGGAAGAACCTTCTGTCTTAAAAGTGTGATGAGTAATACTTTGAATGAGCCTGTCGAGGTGCTGGTCAACATCAGAGCCTCCTCATAGAGGATTTAAGATTAAATGTCAGGACAGTCTGTATCATGATAAATATGGATCAGTACCCACAATTCTCATGTCTCCTACTGTTAGTTAACAGGCCTTAGAGTCTAAACCACCATCTCAAACAGATCAGTCTTTGGGCCACTAAACACTTCTTGGTTTTATGGTGTGAGTGTTTTTTTTAACTTATTAACTTTTCAGCCTTGCTTATTTTGAATCAAAATCTGTAGGATGTGTGAGAATGACACATACAGTTGTGCAGATGGATTTTCCACATATTTTCTTTAAATAAAATAATAATTGTTATAAATGTATATCCCATATTTTACACTAATTCACTTGTAATGGAGGTCAAGCAGAAAAAATTTTATTATCCTTTTCCAGTAAGCTCTGAGAACGTGACTGTCAGGTGAGAATAATGATCCATGGATGCTTGATATCATCGTGCTCCATCATGGACTCCAGATGAAGCATATGCCACAGGGAGGTAATTTTGAAATTAGAGAGTTATCAGTATTACTTTCTGTCTACCCCAGCCAGTAAAAGCAGGTCCCATGACCCAAAGGATGAACAGAATTATAATTACTGCTTAATTGCATCAGTCTAGTAAATATGGTGTCACATGCATCAAATGATATTTTAAATAGACTTTTATTTTCAATACCAATGTCACATTTTAAGGTTATGACATATGTGGTCATCCTGAATAGGAATAAATGTTGCATGTCCCCTGCAGGATCAGAGTGCTTCTCCATCCCAGGTTGTAAAGTTCCTGTTACTTGTCCAAGAGAGTAAACAAATGTTGGACCTTGTACCTGGTTGGAAAAGTCTCAGATTTTGAGGTGAAGAAGGAAACCTCTGTCCAGTTGGTCGCTTTAATGAGAAAAAAAACAGTGTTTGTTAATTCCAGCAGCTTAGAAATTTGGAGTGATGGAATTTGTTGCAAGGGACAGTGGATGCTCAGCATACAGGTGAGGTGGTTGTCAGTGCCTGAGGGATGTGATTTACAGCAGGTTCTGCTGTCAACACACAGACAGTGCATGTTTCAAAACAGAAAGGAAGCCCTGGGCTGGTGCCGGATTGTGAAAGGAAGGGTTTTCTAAAGACCTTAAATAAATGAGATGCTGGTTGAAATTTGGTGCGACATCTTGTTCTAATGCAACCAGACACCTTTGAAAACCCCAAGCCTCAAACTTGTTGGGCACGTGAGAGCCACCGTTTGTTCAGGACTCTACTCTTTGTCAGATATAGCCTTTCTCTCTTTTTTTTTCTTTTTTCACTTTTGGCAGGGAGGAGACAGGTTCCCTCCTTGGTTTTTGGTTTTTTGTCAGACGTTTTTCCCCAGGCAAGCATGCAGGAGGCATGCCAGGTTGGTAGGCCAGAGCCAATGACAGAAAGCATCTGACTCAAAACTTTGCCATTACTCAGGCATTTTCACCTTCACCACTGAACAGAGCCTTTGGTAAAAATCACTTTATACCACCACCCTCCCAGTGATGCCACGAGGCAGACACAAGCTGCCGAATACTAGCTGGAGCACAGCCAGGCTATGGAAGAGTGAATTGAGTCATTCATGCCCAGCAGCGGATGTGATTTTTGGCTGAGCTTGAGTCTGGTGAATACACTGATGGCGCCTGTTCTGGGCTTATGAAATGGATTGGCTGGGCAGGGGGACAGAAATGGTTTGAAGTGCCTTTATGCAACATGGACACAGTTGGAAATGAAAGTCTTTGGGAAAGGGGTCATTGTTTGCTGTGTCTTTGTTCCACACCTAGCAGCACAGAGCTGTGCCCCATTGCTTAGACTCCCTGAGACTACTTTCATGCTGCAAGTGGCAAACCTAACTGTAGTCCTTTGGGAATGCAGTGAAAGACAAGTCATTTTTGACCTAGACATAAAGGCTATTACTATCTATTTCAGTGTGTTTTAGCTGGTCCCTTCTGACTGCACTCTCGGTTCAGCTCTTTAGAAAGCAAGAGCTAAGAAGAATTTGATTTATGTTTAAGGCATGCTTGCACTGAGCAGCAACAAGAGCCTGTGGGCAGCTGGTTGCTGGTCCTCCCCACCTGGAGGAACGCGTAGGAGAAGATGCATGAACCATTTCACAATGAACACCATCTAAGGAGACCAGCTCGTCTGGCTTCCAGAATCTGCTGTTTTGCAGCCATCCCTTACGTACGGGGTCGGGTGCAGCAGCCCCTGAAAATACCCTCCACTGCTCTACCAGCAAATTTAATCTCCTGAGTCAGTGCAGGGGGCAGGCTGGGACAGCACGCTCGGAGAGACACGTGCGAGCGGAGCCAGACAGCCTGGCAAGAGCTGCCCCCTCATAGCTGCTGGCTGGAGCTTCCGCCAATGACCCTCCCAGTAATCTCAAGGTATTTTTTTGTGGCTTTCCAAAAGAGGATCCTGAAATCTGGTGCCTGGCTACCCATTGCCCCTGATGAGGGTGGGAGGAGGAGTGATGTCTGCCTGCTACCCTGCTTTTCCTTGCAGGAGATTCAGACAAGCATGGTTGCTCACCATATATTTGATCGCATCATATATTTCCACTGTCCAGGGTTTATCATGCAATGTAGCTTTGCAAATGTAAGTGCAAAGGGACCTGGTTCAGTGGTTGTTGCTGTTGGGATCACCAGAACTGCCAAAATTTGTCTGATCTAGAGCTCTGACAGCAACTGTTTTCCTCACTGAAGTCCTTCCTGGGAGGGGCAAAACCTCATAGAATCCGCTTTGGGATAAGTTGCCCAGAGGAAGGTTTCCTGCCAACCCATTAGAACTTAGCTGATAGCTTCACCTTCAGTGGGGCTTTAGTACAGAGCTGCCAAGATTGTTCCCTGGATGCCATGTATTCGTAACATCTCACTGAAAAATACGTTTTCAACATTAGTAATGTGTTCCAAGGAGAAAAGTAATTTTTTTTTTTTAAGGACTCTTATTTTCCTGTGGAAGTAAAATGAAAGCATGTGAAAGGCCTGATTTCTCACAGCCTTTTTAAATTTTGCCCCATTTTTTT